>CABFVX010001284.1:161852-176045 GCA_902151425.1 Timema shepardi | reverse complement strand
ACCACGGTGGAGGCCTGGCATTCCCCACATTCACAAGATGTGAAGAGGTGAAGGAAGGGTTTGGTAATCAGATAAATATATGCCGGTACCGGGGATTGAACCCCGGCCGTCAGCATAGAAGTCTGAAACCTTACCCCTAGACCACCAGGTCACCCCCAGTAATACAGCTACTACGAAATATACAACACATTTACAGGATCATTGTCTTCAGCCTTGCTTTGAGAATAGTTGCGACAAAGATCAAATCCCTTTCAGGTAAAAAGAATTATAACTATTTATAAAACACGTTTATTTGAAACCCCCTTCTCCCCACTTGTATATTGACTCAAACAAGTTGGAATAAATGAAAATGACTAATCTACAACTCTTGTATCAATCCCGTAATAAAAAAAAAACTTTTAAAATATTTTGTCTAGAAATTTCCTGTTATTATCCAATTAAATAGGAATAAAAATACAAACATACTTTCTTATAGCCCAAATTAATAATATTTTACTAATTGTATGGTGTTATTTTACAGGTATTGATAATATATACATTGACAGCTGTAGATCACACGACTTGACGTATTAATACGTGAAAGTTCAGAGGCGTGGCGTGGATTGTTGTAAGGGAAGCAAACCTGGTTAAAACTGTACCCGTGATATGTTCTCGTCCACTTGAGCCCTATTTGACCAATAGACCTAATACATATGCTCTGAATGCCTCTCGATACCAGACCAACGAGTGTTCTACTAAGCAGGGGGAGAAATTCACAGGTACAGTTTAAACTAATGCTGCTTACCCTGGCAACACTTCCCGACAAGCAACTGCACTGAAAGATCTAGTAGATGTTCTAGTTTTAAGATAATATTCAAATGGGAGCGTGGTTCCACTCAAGTCTAGACAACCAACGGACGCTATTAAAGGGAAGTGTCAATGACCCCGTGACAAGGTAACGAGATGCTGGCATCTTCGCGGGTGGGTAGACAGATGCTGTGTCGCTCTTCCTTGTCCCTCGCCCTCATTAGTGGATGGCTCGGTGAAAGTTTGGTGTAACAACGCCTCGGTAAGGAACAGCACTACGGTAACTCTGCCCTTTTCTGACGGTAGCTGAGACGTCGACGAAAAAAACAAACAGTTACGTGTTATTATTATTAGCACCGCGTCTTACTACCCGTTCGGATTATACGCACTAACGCTAATGTGTGATGGTAGGGTGATTGTGAGATGAAATGAAGGACCTACAGTTTAACGTGGAATCCGAACCACNGAGATGAAATGAAGGACCTACAGTTTAACGTGGAATCCGAACCACGGTGGAGACCTGGCATTCCTCACATTCACAAGATGTCTTGTCAGAGGTGAAGGAAGGATTTGGTAATCAGATAAATCTTTGCGGGACCGAGTTCCGTGTTCATTTATACTAGGTACTAAAGTTACAGGAGTTACTTTCATATATTAATACGCCAAGTAATGTTATATGCAATTGTCGCTCTAGGTAGATCACATCAAAACATATAAAACACCTTTTTGATATAATAAAATATTATCAATATTGACATCAATTTTTTTTTTTTGTATTTCATAAATTAATCACAATATTAAACCCAAATACCCAAATCAATACCCGTTTAAAAACCCATCTTGAAATAATAATAATACAAAGCTGTGATTGGAAATAAAAAAATCGCTTTCAGTACGTAGCAGTATTTTATAAAATAAAAATCTGATCTTTTCCGCACAACCTATTGTGAACCTTTACATAAGATACAGGCGGAGCACAGGACAACGGTTAAATCATCTACCGTGAACCTAAATTAGTTATATCCGATATTGGGACGTGATTAACAACATATGTTATAAATCATCGCCGAAGTTTTATAACTTAGCCGATTAAACAAGTTTATTTAATCTTAGCAGTAAGGAACTTTTAGAAAATAAACCTTGTATATTAGAATTATGGATCTTGGAAAAGCTTATTCGGGCTTCCGCAACCCGCAATTAGAAAATACAATTTTTTTTAGAGGTCAGTATTGATAACATTTTACTTTATTTTCTGTATTACTTCGTCTTAACGCATGAATAAAAGAAAATTGTTTTATTAACTTTTATAACTGCCAAAACGTTACTTCCTTAAAATCGTTATGGAAAGCCTGTATAGTAGGATTCTGGTAGGAAATAAGGGCTAAGGCCTTCAAAAACTGTCTTTCTACCAAAGTTAGGGTATAGTTACTCTTCCATTCTATTTTATGACATAGCTATATTAGACAAACTAGAGGGATCGTTAAAATTCCAGACACTATTTTGTGATGTTTCATTAGTTGCTTTTAAAATATAAGAGCATTAAAAACACACACACGCATATACACACACTCGTTACAGTTAATAGTATACACGATATCCCCCCTCCCCCTACAAATTTCATACCAGTTTAAATATACATAGCTGCATATGTTTATTAAGCTCGAGTAAGCCACCTACTCTTCAGCTATGCTACACGAGATATAACTCTCACAATCTCACACAATCATCAGTCCATGCTACCAGAACGTGCGACAAGCCTCCAGCCTTATTCCGCACCTAATTCATCAACCTGTTTTATTATAGAGAAATACCGCACCTAAACAAATTTGTCTTTATTTCAAGTTCGTGGCAAAAAGCCAGGAGAGGACAAACTATTTTAAAGACTAAGTTATGCGAAGTCTTGTTTAAAAAAAAAAAGCTGCGTGTTTTTAAATATAATTTTATGTGTGCGTTCTAGTGCCAGTTGGCCCCGACGACAGTCAACGACTGACTTATAGGCCTGCTACCCAACCTTAATGGCTCATTTATAACATAGATTTTAGCATCCTCCATCCATGCTAATACGTGGAAAACGTCCTCTAAACTACCCCTTGAATTAAGCAGATACAACTAAAACTAATAATTAAAGAAAATTAAACATCACGTAGGCCCCAGTCTGAGTTTATTTTAGAGTAGGCCTCTATCAAAAATATTCAGCTTTTATTTTAATAACACCGCGTCGTACTACCCTTCCAGATTATAAGCTTACTAATCAAGCTCACGGTTTTAGGAATCAGGAAGGTTGTTTTTAGAGAAAGTGTAACCAAATTTACGTGAAGGGAGAGTGGAAAAACAATTTTGGAAAAACCACCTTCAGTACACCCGACCGAGGTTCGAACCTCGATTTCCCCGTCACCGGTAGCCTAGTTTACTGCAAGAATAGCGCGTTAGACCTTACGGCCACCTAAACGGGTCGGAGTTTATTAAATTACTATGCCCTACGAATAATCAAAACCTCAAAAGATCGGGGAAAATTTATTTTACTACTGATAAACATCCGGTTTGTTTCGCCCAAGCGATCGCAATATTATTTATACTAGTTAAACGCAAACACCTCCGGGAGCGGGGTAGGTTTGGAGGCGAGTGAGCGGGTGTGGGGGTGAAAAGCCACAAACACAAAACGGAATTATATTATTTTCACGGTATTTTTTTTGTTACAATATTATAGCCTGCTCAGAGGTTAAACCATAAAAAAAAGTGTTTACATAACAGGTTATCAACCATTTGTACTGGTCGTACACGGCTCCCCGATACACAAACTCATTTCGCTGGCTTCTCTGAATGGGAAGTTACGACCCCTGTTTGACTCTTGTCGGTCCCCCCTCCCCCACCCTCTCTCTACACACATGCTGGTGCAAGTACCAGCATCAGCCCTCACATGTGGCACCCATTGTTTAGCTGAATCGCATGGGACAGAGGGGGGCGCAACGCAGAATCAAGAATAACTCTTTTGGCTGGACCAGCTTTTTAAATAAAAGTATACGCACCCATAGACCTCTGACGACAGGAATGAGACGTTTGAGAGGGTTTGGCTTCCCTCAAAGCCACAGCCGCCACCTTTCTATGATATAGGATTATCTCATAGAGAGAAAAAATCTTTTTCGCAAGACCTCCGGTACAAACTCACCTAAAACACACGAACAGAACACAAATATTTGTAAGATCGTGAGATCAAGTCAACATTGTTTTAACAATAGTGTCACTGTGCAGGAATAGCATGCGGACACATGTTTATGGAATTGTTGCCAATACCCTCCCTCGACTACTCCACCCACCCCAACTCTGCCAAAAAACAAAGATGACGTAATCCAATGTTATAGTTGGATGAGGATGTCTGTTTAGTTAGTGAGCCGATCAATCATGTTACTGCTGCTGACAAACTTAGCGCCGAGACAGAGTAAATGGTTAATGGTTAACAATAAATGGTTCGGTGGAGTGAATGTTCAAGAGCTCTTCAATGTGACTACAAAATATATATTAATAGAGTTGCAGTGTGTGTATGTGTGTGTGTATGTGTGTGTGTGTGTGTATGTGTATATATATATATATATATATATATGTGTGTGTGTGTGTGTGCAAAGGGTACAAGAGAAGAAGAATCAAAGTCACATTATACAAATTTTTCAGGATAGCAACTTTAATGTCACGGCTGGTCAATATAGGAATTCCCATGTTAATGAATTAACGTTTTATTCAGCGAGTTTTAAAGATACAACGTTTAAACTAGAACCATAAATGCTTACATAATTCTAAAAATAGCCTCATAGTGTCACAAAATTATTGTCTTTATTTTTAAGTAGTATTTTTGTTAACATATCTTTATAAATCCTCTACAACTTAGGCTATTTGTCTTGGTCATGAAAGTATCCTGTAGGAGTCTTCCTGCCAGGATGTAGATTAAAAAAACTCTGTGGTAGCATATGTCTATCTATAATAGGAAACAAGGAAAAGGTAGACTTAAAAGTCAATGTTTTCAAGGAGCAAATGTTAAAGTGAGTGTGTAAAGTCGTTAAAGGAAGAGGGAAAGGGTTATCAGCACATATACAAGAGCCCTTTCAGGGTAAACTTCTCGTTTTCTTCCCTCTCTTTCTATTATGTACATTGGCGTCTAAGTATGATAGTGCTTAGACTGCTTAGGAGCGTCAAGTTAAGTTGCAATCCACTTCACAAAATAGCTTCGAACTTTCCAATTAGGCAATGTCTATAAGAACCCCGTAAATGATTTTGTTAATAATATAATTGACAAAAGAGACCTCTCTCAAAGTGCATTAGAAAGGTATTATGATTGTCTAATAGATGGCAGCATTAACTCAAATTGAGTTAAAATTGAAATTGTGTGTGTGTGTATATATATATATATATATATATATGTATTTTTTTTTCCTTAAGTAACGTTTGTAGTAACTTAGAATGTTGTTAGAAAGGACACCCACTAAGTCACTCACTATTTGTGAGCTCTAGCGCTTTTGACTAATTCGAACAGACTCTTTTCTGTGCTCGAATGATCTACTACAGGGGTCAGCAACTGGTTGATCGATGTCAGCGGCAACTTTTTAGTCAATCGCGTAAGAAAACTATATCGTCATTAACATTAGATGTTTGAGTCTGATTGTAACGTGCTAAATTACCCGTTAGCACTTACACCCAAAATCCCTTATACGTGATTATCACTATAAAACCAAGATCTAATAAAGTATAATAATGTGTGGCAAATATAAACTCGTGGTGAAATCGTGTTACTGGAAACGCCTAAACTTGAGGAAAGTGACTGTTCAAACTGTTACTGAAGATTCGACACAAGGACATCTCACACGCTGGTCCGACGTAGATGTAATATCGAGTGGCTTTCTTGTGTTGTGCTCAGCGGCTGTCTCCTAGCGCGGGTTGTCTTTCTGCTCAATTCTGGAAACTCAAGCCTTTTTCCTTGTGGACGTCCCTTCCCTGATACGTCAGTGCATCTTGTATATAACAGCCATCCCTCGCTTCACATTTTGTATTGTATTATAACGATTCGTCGGAAAAACTGCCTAGAAGTGAACCAAGGACCAGTGGACTAAGCAAGTGGTGATCACGATGTTTGAGGCATCGGTATCTCCTCCTCCTTCTCGCCGCAAATGAAGTAAAGTCTGCGACTATGAGTACTTAATCTAGTAATCTTTGATAGGGTCTTCGTGATTTGTTTTACTATGTCCATAAGACATAGTTTTGTATGTCGGGGTTTCTGATTTGTTTTTGAATGTTCATAAGACATAGTCTTAAATACCTGGGCAATAACCAGATACCCTAAACTGTATGGCCATGTTCAGGTTAGGCAAATCTTTAGATAAAAAAAATTGCGGAAATCAGGCCATCTATAGCTTTGTTCCACGAACTAGTTGGGTCTTTGACTGATACCAGTCAATCTTTCTATTGTTATAGCTTTGTACAGTGCTCAACTCGTGAGTAAGCTACCAGCTCAAATACCCATTTAAAAAAAATCGCTTAAGTTATTTAAGATATATTTAAAATTTTGAAAAATTAGCTCCCTTGGATCAATTTATCACACGCCTTGGTGGCGTAGTTGGCTAACGCGCTAGTTTCATGTTAAGCTTGACTGCCGAGGACAGGGGGGATCGAATCGAGGTTTGAATCTTGGTCGGGTGAACTGGGGTGGTTTTTCCTAGATTGTTTTCCACTCTCCCTCCACGCAAACGCAGGTTCACTTATTTTAATTTCAAACTTCCCAAACCATTGACGTAATTAGTAATTAAGCGTATATATAACCCGAACGGATAGGAAGACGCGGAATAAATAATAACAATAATAATAATAAATCATTGTTTTCTATGAAAACCATGCATAACACTCCGCATTTATCAATTTTTAACAACATCGGTAAGCCAGTTTCGTAAAAACTTCAAATTTTCAGAAAAAATCTTAATTTTAATGCTAGGATATATATTCTTTTTTAAAACACAATTTTCTTTATGTACGGCCATATATCATAATAAATATCAAGTAGCCCAAAGTACACACGGAGGGACGTGAGGACAGAATTTTAGGCCTAAGACCTCGGTGGCCCATAAAACGTGCTGATTCATTATAACATCGAGGTTGAAAATTTAAGCGATTACAATACTTTATCTATAAGAAAAGTAATAAAAGAATAAAACCTGTAAGTAACCTATCTTTTAAAAACATTCGATTATTATTTATCTTAACTTACTTTACTAAAAGAGTAAAAAAAAACACTCCAATTAATGTAGCTAGTGTTGATTGCGTTAGGCGTGAGTTGGCAACATTTGAACAAGACGGAAGGGAAAACTTGACAACAATGGAAAACTGTTTACGTTGCCTGACACTAGATATTACGAAACATTGTGTAACGTGTAGACCAACGAATTTTATTTTTTTATAAAGTCAAACATATTTTTTTGAAATTATTATCAATGAAGATTTTTTTTTACACAGTGTGGTTTCCCTGTCTACAGACATTTCCCCTAACTCAACTTGTCCCCTTGGATAAGATAGCGATAGTAAGTCGTTTTCATGAATAACAAACCACACAGCGCACAGTTTATTTTTCATTGGTAGAACCTTTTAGAAAATAAGAACCATTTCTTTTCAGTCAGAATTGATACTATTTTAAGAGTTTGTTTTATTGGTACAAATACTACTTACTATATGTCATACGCGGTAATTGGGTATTAGTAACTTTTCCAGCTATGAAAAAAGGTTTTTCCTTTTTTTTTAGTACGTAGTCTTACTACCCATTCGGGCTATACGCTTACGTAGACCTACTCATTACGCTAATGGTTTTAGGAATTAGAAAGGTTATATTTAGATAAAGTGCACTCACATTTGCGTGGAAAACCATTTAGGAAAAGCGACCTTCAGTAGACCCAGCTGGGATCTAGCCACCATCTCCCCGTCATCGGCGGTCTAGTCTATTGTGAGAGTGACGCCTTAGACCAGTGGTTCTAAATTAGTCTACTTTTCAGCAGTTATACCTTTTTTTTCATGGAGCGGGCCAGTGGGTGTGAAAACTTAATTTGAAAAAATCACACAAGAAACTAATGAGAAAATTGAAGGCGATTTCCTTCAACAATGTGTTTAAAATCTGGAGTATAGGATTTAGTTGCTAATCTTGGCGTTTTCAACAAGAACATCTGTTAATTTGTTCCTGTAACAATTTTGTATATTGTTCATGTCAGAGAAGCTTGATACACATTTGTAATCCAGACATAGTTAAAATTAGAATGGCAAGTTTCTTACAATTTGGATAAGTAGTCATATGTCTATTTTTTCAATTGATTATTTACCGCGGGCCTGACTGACATCCTTCGTGGACCACCTATTGAGAGCCACTGCCTTAAACCATACGGCCACCGAAGGGGTGAATGTATAAATTAGCTGTCTATATTTGTTGATGTCAAGCACGCATGTATGGTTAGGGGTAAACAGTTTACATTTTTAGTTAAACAAACACATTATTTGTTGGTTTTAAAACAACGTCAAAAGTATTAGCAGTTAGTTTTAGAACAATGTATATAACAAGTACACGTCAAACAAATTAGCGGTCAGTTTTGAAACATTTCTCTGTCGAGTCAAATGCATCTGCCGTACGTCAAATTGCAATAGTTAATTACTTCATCACGTGATAATGTTACTCTAATAATGCGCACCTCATAAATCAAACATTGTGAATGTGATTGGTATGAAAAGCAGATAAAGTGGACTTTGATGCATCACAAGGACTTTTCATTACTTTGTTACTAGTTGATAAATACTTGTTCGCTAAATAGTAGATATTAAGTGCATTTTATGGATGCAGGTTTATATCATCACACGATTTAATAACTTGAACAGAACAACTACAGTGCAATTTTAATAGGAAGAGACTTCTACATCATCATCATCATCATTATTATTACTATTAGCACCGCGTCTTACTACCCATTCGGGTTATACGCACTTACGCTAATGTGTAATGGTAGGGCGATTATGAGATGAAATGGAGGACCTACAGTTTAACGTGGGATCCGAACCACGGTGGAGGCCTGGCAATTCCCACATTCACAAGTTGTGGTTAATACACGTCTTGTCAGAGGTGACGGAAGGGTTTGGCAATCGGATACATCTGTGCCGGGACGGGGATTGAACCCCGGACCCTGAGTACAGAAGTCCAACACCTTACCCCTAGACCACTAGGTCACCAGACTTTTATCAATTACAAATACATTTTTTTTTGCGGCTAAAAGTGATAAAATCTAGTTATTTTAATAATATTTTTTAGCGCCGCGTCTTTACTACCTGTTCAGGTTATAAGCATATGTACTAATAACGCTAATGAATTAGGGATGAGATAGTTTGAATTTAAGTGTACCTGAATTTGCACGGAGGGAAAATGGAAAACCATTTTGGAAAAACCACCCTCGGTACAACCGACCGAGATTAGAAACACCGATCTCCCTGCCAACGGCAATCTAGTCTAACACGGGAGTGATGCCTTAGAACATGCGACCACCGAAGCTGATGTTATTTAAAAAAAAAGTCATAGGTGTTGACAATATTTATCGAAAATGGCACCTGAAGATCGCATGACTTGACGCATGAATATGTGAAAGCAGATCTAGTAACTTTTCTAGTACCTTCTGCTTCGGTGACCGCATGGTCTAAGATATCACTCTCGTGATAGACCAGACTGTTTATGACGGGGAGATCGGGGTTCGAGTCCCGGTCAGGTTCACCAAGGGTGGTTTTCTCAAAATTGCTCTTCACACTCACTCCACGCAAATGCGGCTATACTTAATTTAAATTCAACCTTTCACACATTACTGGTTCATTAGCGTGATTAGTAGACTACATATGCCTGAACAGGTAGTAGCTAGTTGTCTTAGATGAAAAGATAGATAAAAACGGTGTCTAAAAGGACGCAATTAAAGCATATCTCTCTCTCTCTCTCTAAGATAGTTCAAGTATTACGTAAGCACATTTTTGATAAGTTTAAACCCCTCCCTTCCCCTTGTATGCAGATGCCTAACCCCCATCCACCTCTTGCTTACGTAAGATTTATCGACTTTTTTAATTTGTTCATAGGAATAACAATTCTTTTCATACAATTTTGCCTTTAGACTGAACAGGTAGTAAGACGCTATGATTAAAAAAAAAGTCATGCAATTCATAAATTGATGGTAATTATTAACATAAAGGTGTAAATCAATATTGCGAAATAATTGACAATTAACACTGGTATACAATTAATTTAAATTTATTGAACAGGTATAATTAAAACAAGTTATAACATTATAAAAGTTTAATTATCAAAGTTTAATTTACTTATTTTTAATTGCAGTTTTTTTTAAAAAAGTTATTAGTGAATGAATGAATTTAGTATTTATAGAAAAACACCCTAAATTCCATTTAATCCGATGACCAAGGCCTTTGAATCCAAATCTCAACACTTAAAATTATTATGTTTCTATCTGAGGCGGGGGGAGGGGGGACGGGAGGTAGGTTAGTCCACTCAAACTTTGGCTTACTTCTGAAGGCTTCTCCACTTTGTCCTCGTTTGGCCACTCAGCAGCTTAATTGCTGCCCCAAGTCCAAGCGACTTGCGATGCGCCCTTCCCCAATTTTGCACGTCTTTCTCTGCCTTACGTAAGCATAGTTCTAACCCCCCAACCACTTGTCAGCAAAAATAATCAACGCTCAAACCCCCTCCTCCCCTAAGGTGCTTACGTAATACTTTAACGCCCATTTATCCAAACACGCAATTTCCCTAATCAATTATAAATTTCCCTGTGCATCATAATTATTTTCCCCGATTGTGGCCGCCCTGATAACTCAAAAAGCTGTCGGTGAAGGATAAGGAAGTAGGCCACGGTACTACCGGCCAACGCGCAAGAACTATCTCACATAGTTCCTTATTGACATTCACTAAACGTTACCGTCTGGACAAAACAAAAGAAAGAGAGACCCGCGCTAGAGACATTAAAGCCATAGTGTGACGCAATTTTCAGACAAACGCTATTCACGAGACTTTCAGAGAGTGAAAGTTACACCACAATTGCACACTCCACCTGGTCAGACAGCACCTTTTAATTACCAGCGGCGACGCCAATTTGGTTTTAACAACTCGGCGTGTTCAATGGGGAGAATATTTCATCATCTTTCGTACGATTCCATTTTTATATTGAGTTAGTTTTTCATGCACGGCACATCTTACTATCCGTCCAGGCTACCCGTGACATATTTACTATAATATGCGAGATGTAAGGAAGGTCAAGTTTATAGTAAATGCACACGTATTTTCATGTAAGGAGAGTGGTAAACCATTAGGTAAAATATCACTGTAGCTCTAAAGACTCGACGGATGCGAAACTATTTCTTGAATTATATAACGCTCCCGTGAATTCTTTTGATCAGTCTCAGCTCCTTCGTGCGATAAGGAAAAGGCGTGGGCAGTCTATGTTTGCTGCTGAGACTGAAGGAAATACTGACGAGCGCACGCACACGGTCAGTACTGCCGTCAGTCTCTCCCACAACTTGCAAGACTGGTGTACTGAGACTGATGTAATCAGAAAATTCGGATAACATCAATATTTTAACCAGTCTGGCCATCAGGACATCAGTACTGCCCCTACACGATCAGTTAAGACTGTCAGTATTAATTATTACTTTATTAATACTGACAGTCTTAACTGATCATTTAGGGGCCCTACTAGATAGTTGTAAACGTTTTCTCAAACTCAGCGAAAAACAGCAACATCAAGACACAACAAAATGCTAAGCTAGTCTAATTTAAACTAACCTAACCTAATATAAGGCAATAAGATGGGTGGGGCTGAATTCCTATATATCCGCAGGTCTATTATCTGCTATACTCCTGGCCAGTGACCGTGGCCCCAACTAAGATACGAACGTTCGGGACGTGAGATCCCGTGGCCCAACTAAGATACGAACGTTTGGGACGTGGGATCCCGTGCCCAACTAAGATATGAACGTTTGGGACGTGGGATCCCGTGGCCCAACTGTTTTTCACTAGCAAGCTCTGGTATCTGAAGGATCTGATTGATAAACTAACTCAACTTCCCCAGGAGTCAAACCCAAATCCTCTTGATCTCTAACAGGTCACACGGACATAATCACCAGTTACATACACCTCAGTGTAAACTATATGAAACTGTTGTTCACTTTGATACGTCATACTTTTTAAAAAAATGTCGAGAGCTGTCCATCGGGCGTTACGTAATATCAACCAATATTTACAAAACATAAAAACGCGATTATAAGGCTTCGGCGAACTGTATACAACGATCAGTATTATCGATTCATATGACACACACACACACACACACACACACACACGTGTCCCCTCGCACGGTAACATGGCGTGCGCCTGCAGGTGTGCACACAAACTCAACCAGGCATGAATAATATAAAAAAACAACTATAATGCCAGCTCTCATACTCAGTACTGGTATAACTATAGGTGAAAACGTCTAGCCTTACGTGGCAAAATGAATACCTCTTTGACCTGCTTGGATGGTCGCGTGGACTAGGGCAGACATATTTGTCAATGTGGCCACAGGAGTGGCGAATGAGAAGTTAAATTCGCCACACCATGTGAAAGATTGAACGTATTTAAAACCACACACAGTGTTTTAACAAGTTTAATCAAAACGTGTAAGCCTAAACTTTGACGGCTCAACTACGACTTCCTCAGACTAAACTAATAAAAACTGTTCAAATTGGAAATTTAAGACAATTTCAAGGGGCATTTTAAAATCCGTCTGAAGGTGGAGAAACGAATTGTTGGAAAAGGAGTGGAGGGAAGTAATGGATAGCGGCTTTATCGCGTCAATGGGCCAGTTTCATAGTCAAATTTAGTACGCTTCAAGTGCGGCGCTACACTATGTACATGACGACACCTACCTAAACCAGAATGGAATGGGCCAGTTTCCTATGCGAGAACGGCCCATTCCATTCGAATTTAGGTAGGTGTCGTCATGTACATAGTGTAGCGCCGCACTTGAAGCGTACTAAATTTGACTATGAAACTGGCCCAATGACTCATTTAGAAAGCGGAATGATACGCAGGAAATGTCAAGTTTCAACCAACACACGCCGCAAGGAAAAAGTTTATTTTACCGTGAGAGCTGGCAAACTCAAATTCGCCACTTGTGGCGATTGTCGACAGGGTTGACCACCCCGGGTCTAGGGCATCATTCTCGCAATAGACTGGCCTGCCGACGACGGGGAGATCCGACATTCGAATACCAGTCAGGGATAATGAGGGAGGGTTTGTCCTAGATGGTTTTCCACTCTTACTGCAAGAAAATAATGATACAATTCCTCTAAATTCAACCTTAGCTCTCTGGATACATCGGTGGACACGCGAGCTAAATGTCGGGCTCGTCTATTCTTGTTTGCCAGTCGGGGTTTAAATCTCAGGCGCAGGGTATACTGAGGGTGTTTTTCTCTCTACAAATAGTTTCCCAATTTCCCTCCACGCAAATATGGGTACACTTTTTCTAAATGATACCCTCCTCGATTAAAATGCGTATACCCTGGACGGGTATCAAGACGAGGCTTAAACGCTTTGATTTTTTTTAAACTAATACGTTCAACACCAAGGCTATTCACGACTTATTCAAAGGAAGTAAGCATTAAAAGGGTCGCTAGAAACAAATGTACCCGCATTAGCGTAGCAAAAGTATGGGAGAAACACAATGATAATTCATCAAAGGATAACTTCTCCACGCTCTCTTCCCAGTGCACTCACCCATCCGAGACTCAAACCTCAACCTACTTTTTATTTTATTTATTTAGCACCGCGTCTTACTAACCGTTCGGGTTATATACTTAAGTACTAATTACGCTAATGCGTTAGGAATTGTAAAGGTTGAATTTAGAGGAAGTGAACCCAAATTTGCGTGGAGGGAGAGTGGAAAACCGTTTAGGAAAACCCACTCCCAATTCACTCGACCGAGATTCGAACCTCGATCTCTCCACCCTCGGCTGACAAGTTTAACACGAAACTAGCGCGTTAGCCAACTACGCCACCGAGGCGGGTCTCAACCTACTGGTCACCGGCAATCCAGTCTATTGCGATCCCGACGCCTTATACCCTGTGATCAGATGTGCAGGTGATTTGATGGTAAGGGAACGGCTGGTAAGGCATATACGATAATCAAACCGGTAGGGTTAGGTGTAATAAAGTCAATATTTTAAAATTATAGGCCTTGCACACTCTACTCTACAATAAATATACAATTTAAAAGAGATTTATTATATTTGAACCACAAAAGTTAAAAACGAAATAGGCACACCCAACAAGATATATATATATATATATATATATATATATATATATATATATATATA
>CABFVX010001284.1:135842-149917 GCA_902151425.1 Timema shepardi | reverse complement strand
AGAGGGGGGGGGGGGGGGGGGGGGGGGGGGGAAGGGGAGATTGTCGAACAGTGTGACAGTGTGTAAGTCCCACTGGGAGTCTAAAGTCAATACCAAACACGTCCTTATCAACAAGATAACAGCTTGATAACGACGCGACACCCTGTTAGTTACCTTTAAAGTACACAAGAAACCCATCGCAGGAACCTATACCGTACTCCAATTCCCAAAATGAGTTAAATTTAAAATTATTTAATTTTCTATTTTGTGTTGTTTTTCTTACGTAACAGATTAACAGTTAAAGGAGGGCTATCAATGACGTACCCAGACATTTATACCAGGATCACGATCAACTTAACGTTAACTTAAGTTAACTTGTAACTTAACGTAATAAATGTCATGGGAGGTATTTCACGTTAAGTGGACGTTACTTGAAGGGTATCACGTGATATACCCAATCAATCATCATACGAGTGACGTCTACAGGGCTATTTATTAATTCGTTTGTTGGTTTTATGACCAAGGTCAACTCTTTAGCTTTAGTTCTTGTGATCGTACATTTAATTAAAATAGGCGCTAGTATCATAACATTATGAAACGTTATAGAATAGACTCAATTTAAGAAATTAAACCACAAAGCTTTTACTATATAAAATGGAATAATGTATGTCTTTCAAGAAAGATCCTTGTTGTTAAAATATAAATAAACTAAGATAATCATTATTTAAAAAGCATTAAAATCTGCTCAAAAAATGTAATGATAAATATCTATAATATCGGTAGAAAACAGTAAACATTCAGAGATCATAAACACCAATACAAATAGTACAAATCACAGATCAAAACACATACTCTAGAATGGAGGTGTTTGGTTCGAGTTGTTACGTTTAGTTACGGGAATCGTGATCACACATATGTTTTATTAAGTTATTAAAGTTAAGGTTACGTTAAATTAAAGTTAAGTTGATCGTAATCCCAGCATTACTTTGGGAGACATATAATCAAGGTCATAGAAAGTATGAAATTTTAGGTAAATGGGCTAATAGGAGGTTTAATAAAATGTCTGAATTTTAAAAGCTATTTTTAAAAGTTATTTTTATGGCAACTTAGTGCTAGATAGATAGTTTAACTCTGTACATTACTTTTATTTAGTTTAGTAAAGGTAGTTTTGGTAAAAAAAAATCACTCGAGACTAATTTCTTTTCTGTTTTTTTAGTTTATGAATAAAGGCTGACGAACATTTATAACTTGTTAAAGAAAACAGTTCTATTTAGAGTTCTAAAACTATTTTATTAGCATTTTTTCTTTAGTCCATAACAGTTTTCAAGTATATATAAAATTAACTTAATTTCACGGTAATTAAAGTTTATAGGCATTTACTATCCTGTTAATAATTTTTTTTTTTCCTTGTTAGAAATAAATTTTAGGCCTAATTCATCTTCAGCTCCGTGCTGTGGTTTAGGCCTATGTCTCAACGCGTTGACTAACAAGTTCTGGTAGATGTGTCGGGTCACAGTTACCTAGTACTAATTTTATGCGAAGTTGGTTCTTATAAGAGGGATTATAAAGTTTATATTTTTGTGTCGTCATCAGTTTAATAGCCCTTAACTTGTGATGAGAGCCTTAAAAACAATAATGTAGGAACTTAATCATCAAAATGGTGGCTTCTAGATATAAGGGTAGCCCGAGGCGGTGCACATAAAGTGGGTTAAGGCCCTATTCATTTATATGAGACACAACTACTGGAGCACCCAACGGTGCACACATGGACAAAGGCGTTTATCTTATCTTGTCTTATTTGCCGGTGACTGAAAGGTTGGGGTTGTAGTCCCTGTTGTGTATACTGACATGCTTTTTCTCGAAATTGTTTCACACTGTTTCCCGACACAAATGCTGGTACATTATTCCTAAGCCCTCTCTCACTCATTCTACCAATGTAAGCCCGGATGGTGGTAAGACGCGTACGTTAATAAAAACAATGAATCCTCGTTAGGCTTAATTTGTATTTTAATGCTAATTTAATCATAGCTCACTCAAAAGATTTAATTACACTCTAAATTAGGTTAATATAACCATATTTAGTAAAAATAACTCTCACTAGAATACATCTAACAATAAAACAAGCAAATAAACAGGCATATATATTATATTTATTAAAATAACTTATTTTTAATCGCATGTGACATGTTAGTAATACAATTTTTTTTTAACTCTAGAATTGGCACCCCAAAAAAAGTTTATTTTAACGTTTCTTATTTTTGTACAGTATAATAATCCCAGCTAACTTAACTAACTCCACCTATGAAGTGCTTTAGGCTAGGTTATACCCATCATCGTTCATCATCACAATTACATTGATAAGTTTATAAATATGTTATATACAAACAGTGGAAAGCTATAAATTATAAAGCACGTTTAACTGGGAGGTTTGGTGTTTTTCAACACAAGTTAGATTATGAACTTATTAACAGTTTATATTAGTAGACATTAACGTGAGAACCAAAGAAGCCCTTTCTAGCATTAGTAACCAATATGGCAGTATTTTGTTGACTGTGTGTGATTCATTAGCTATTTTATTTTATTTTTAAATTTCTCCAACTTGCATTTAAATATATATTATAAACTATTATATCAATACCGGTAGTATAATGAAGAATTGACTCGGCTTTTAAATATGGTTGTAATCTTGCTAGATTCTTTACAGTAGCTTAATCATTTTATTGAAATATTATTTCTTCCACAGTTTCATCGATTCAGAAAAAAAAATGTTCGACCGGTTTTTTGTTTGCTCCAAAGAGTACTTACTACCCACCCGAACTATTCACATAATCATTTAAACTATAGAGGTAGGTATGACTAATGTATAATTTATAATAAATGTACACGCACTTGAGTGGAAGTAGAGTGGGAAACCATTTAAGGAAAAAAACTCAGTAAAGCAAGCCTGAATTAGATTCTCGGCCTTCCCGTCACCTACAAACTAGATCGACACCTTTGTCCGCGTGTTCACCGTTGAGGAATTATAGATTTTTAATAGTTTATGTTAAAGTTTAGTAAAAATAATTAATCTACCCGTACACTCAATAATAAATCCTTCACTAATCGCTAGTAATGCTAATTTTAAATACATTACCAATTAATAATTTTCCTCCTAGTTGCTTATGCATTTATTTTTATGAGTGAAAAGACATAATTATTCAAAATGTTGTTTAAAACGGTATCACGATTTGAAATAAATAATATTATTCCTTGACGTTGAAATAAACATGAATTTTATTTGCCTTTAAATATATTTTGAAAAAGGCAAGTCTGTTCATATTAATGGTATAAAATGCGTTTTCTCTAAAACTTGAACATATCACTTGAATTGCATTTTTTTTTAAACAAATTTTTAATTCTCCCTACTATATCACCGTCAACTTATTTAGAGCGATTTTTCACACACGTTCCGCCAACATTAGCACAAAAAAAACTTTAGTTTCCACACGTCTTCCCGACTATCGACATTATGTTATTTGGCCGTAAAAGCTTTATCGACAGAAGGAGGACATACATGTCACATACGGAGGATATTATATGCACACGTGTTAGCCGAACTGTTCCCTTCAAACACACACACAATTTGGTGTCACTATCAATCAAAGTTCGTCATAGGGTTGGTACACATGACGATAATGGGCAGATCTCGTCGACACAGGCTGCGACTGTGAACGGAGAGCAAACACAAGCCCCGTCGTCACATTACAATGTTACCGTGTGAGGCTTTGAAGAATAACTCTGTGTTGTGTAGCACCATAATCGTCTGGACACGCAAGCAGAGCACGTATTCGTAGAACACACTGTTTCCATAGTTCACACACGCAGATACTAACATACAAAAAACTTCACTCTTTTTTAACACCAACACAAAATATCTCTTTTAAATTAGAAACCTTAAAGAAGCCTGCTGGGTGTTTCCGATAGATCGAATAATTCACAAAATAAAAACTAAACGAAATGTTGCGAGACTTTTATTTTTACGTAACACCTGCAAGTTGTCTCCAAACAAATGAAGCTAGTGCTAAACGTAACACAAGAAGAAGAAAAAAACCTATATCAAACTAACCTGTTTTTATGGAGGTGCCCTTACGCGGTCAGAATAGTTGCATCTCCATTCGTGCGACAGCACAAGCAGTTAATTAAATTAAAAAAACACAACAAATAGCTTTACAATTATAATAAAAACTTTTTCCATATGCACGAGTATCATAAAGTGCTAACCGTCCAGCCACCTAGCAAGCACAAACCAACTGATCGCAGTCCTTGGTGTGTTCTTTCGGTCGGCTAGAGTCATCGCCAAGCCTTTGCTTCGGGCGGCATCGGTAGCCTTGTTCGGGTTAATTCGGCCTCTCTGTGTGGAGCGAGCGAAAGAGAGTCGGTGGAGTGAAACGAAGGGGGGAGGGAGGGAACCGGAAAGAGGCGAGAAAGAGTTGAAAAGAGACAGGACAATAAATGAGAATAAGAAATAAAAAAAGGACAAAATAGGTTTCCCATCTATACGCCACTGCTCTACAACAAAATCGAAGGTACGACTAAGTAGATTCATTAGTGAAAGATTAATTTGTTCTCTCCACCATATGGTGACTTTTACCCACCAAGTATTCCGATACCGCTCCGCGACTAAACATACTCCTGTCTTCGAGTTGTAGCGCGATCAATCACGTGATTTAGACAGCGATATTTGCCACACGTCAAAATAGTAAATTTTTATTTTCCTTTTATAAAACAGCAACAATGCACTTATGTTTGTCGAATTCATTTACATATTCCCTACGCATGCATTTTTAAATCTTGGTTTTCTTCCAGGCGAATTATAAAGACAGGATTTAAAACTAAATCAGAAGTTTCTTGTGGTCTCGAAAAATAAAATTGAGTTTCTATGATATATTATTATTATTATTATTAGCACCGCGTCTTACTACCCGTTCGGGTTATACGCACTTACGATAATGTGTGGTGAAAGGGTGATTGTGAGATGAAATGAAGGACCTACAGTTTAACGTGGAATCCGAACCACGGTGGAGGCCTGGCATTCCTCCCATTCACAAGTTGTGATTAATACACTTCTTGTCAGAGGTGAAGGAAGGGTTTGGGAATCAGATAAATCTGTGCCGGGACCGAGGATTGAACCCCGGCCGCCAGCACAGAAGTCTGACACCTTACCCCTAGACCACCAGGTCACCTAACTTCTATGATATGATATAAAAGTAGCCTAAGTTTGTTGAGTAGTTCTACTGACGATTACAAGATATGATCTAATACTGTTTAATTGATATAGGAACCCACTTCGGTGGCCGTATGGTCTAAGGCGTTACCCTCGCAGCCGACTAGATTGCTGCTGACTGGGAGGGCGTGGGGGGAGATAGAGGTTCAAATTTCGGTCAGGTGTACTGAGAGGGTTTTTTCCAAAATGATTTTCCACTATCTCTCCACACAAAGTCGGATATACGTTTTATAAATATATACTTCCTAGTTCCTAAAACTATTAGCGTAATTAGTACATAAGCGTATAGCCCTAACGGGTGTTAAGACGCAGTGCCAAAAATAATTATATAGGCTATTATTGAGTTAAATCGATGGTTAAAATGGTTTTGAACGCTTTGAGGACAAACTAAATAATTATTATGCAAACTATGAAAAAATTATCTACACAACCTGAGACAAAACAAATCTTGCTGTTTAGACTTCTACATCAATATTGACTCTGTAGCAAGTGGACTACTTTCTTTGATACAATTACTCAAGTGGTAAGTATTAATTTTATTTTTAAATGTATAATACCATTGTTAGCTCAAACATCCAAGGGCATATATTACCAACATTATCTTAACGATTTCAAATAAAGTTTTATTTAATCATTTAAAACATTGCCATAACTTAGTAAATTCTTTTAGACAAATTAGTAGCAAAATATACCACTGTATGGACGAACATCACCTCTTTACTATCAAATAAAATGGACAATGCCACAAGAAGAAAAATTATAAATTTTCCTCATATCATGTTCTACTTACAAGAGAAAAAAATTAATCTATAACGTTATGGTACGGTTCACTACATCTAAAAGGGTACGTAAGTAGAATATAGTTTTCAAAACACAGCTGCTTCGAATATCTTAAAAAAAGAACGTACCATTCACAAGAAAAAAATAAGACAGGGGTGACAAAATTCTTACAGGAGTGACAAAAACAAAAAATCCGAACTCAAAAAGTGAAATCTCAACCACATTTACCTAGAAATATTTGTTAACCTTGAACCAGGGGTTTTCTAAGGTGCTGCCACGAAAATATGGGGAAATATTAATTTAGTGTTTATAAAGTGAATATTTCCCTACAATTTTTAATTTTAATTTCAAGTAAAACTTCTTCTAAGGGTTTCCTTAACTCCGCTCGGATATGACTTTAATTACAATTAGTATTCCGCAAAATAAAGGGCATGTTATGAAGGTTCCGCTTAGGTAAAAAGATTAAAAAGCACTAACATAAAAATTTGCGCAGTGGCGGCTTTAGACAGGTAAAAGGAATAGGTTGGGGTAGGGGCCACAGAGAGCCTTAAATACCCTATAAGTTTTATATGGGGATGTGCGAGTACTCGAAAATTCGAATTCGAGCTAGAGTCGAGTTTTAGTCATGCTCAAACTCGACTGGAAGATTTTTTCAAAGCTTGAAAAATTTGATTTTCATGGAATTTTTGATTTTTATCTCAAAAATACCTAGTTTAATTAATTTTGCTATTCAATTTTAAGATATAATTTCATAGCAAATAAGAGTCCTCAATATTTGTTTTTGTCTAATTAAAAAATTGTAAAATAATTTTATATTAATTATTTAAGTTCGAATTTGTTTAATAGGCTATAATAATAGTATTTAGCACCGCGTCTTACTACCCGTTCGGGTTATACGCTTTAGTACTAATTACTATGATGGATTAGGAATTGGGAAGGTTGAATTAGAGGATAGTGAACCCGCATTTGCGTGGAGGGAGAGTGGAAAACCATTTAGGAAAAACCACCCCCAGTTCACCCGACCGAGATTCGAACCTAGGTCTCCCCGTCCTCAGCAGTCGAGCTCAACACGACAAGCGCGTTAGTAATAGACTATAAATTTGTTCTCAAAAGACGTGTAATTATAAAAAAAAGAATGTTTGTAGACCTAATTATTTATGGTTTATTCATACAGCTATTACAGAAATTCAACTTCAAAATGTTTCCTGTACAAATATTGCTCTGTAGTGAATACTACTCGAACTCGAAAGAGACTCATTATCATTCGAATTCGATTCGAAGTGAAAACTGCCTACTCACACAGCTCTAATCTATATCTATAGTATGATTTTGATAGGAAGAACAGTAGAAGTTAGTTACTAAAGTTACTAAAACAATTTTAATATAGTCATACATGAAGTTATGTTATTTGAAGCTATCACATTTGGTAGATATTATCAATACCTATAAAATAACACCAATAAAATAAAGAAATACTCTCGATGTTGGCAGCAAAGAAATATGTTTGTGTTTTCTCTACTGTTCTTCCAACCAAAATCGGGGTATATATACATACATACACACACACATAAAGCTATTAATTAGGGGGCTGGGGACAAATGGAAGAGGTGAAGAAGGAGTATAAAATGTGTCTGCATTTACTAGATCCAAACCAACAATGGCAGTTAGATATAATCATGTTTTGAGAAAAAATGTCAGCGCATTGAATTGAAATTCGCTAAGACTTTAATTATATTATTAAAGCTAACGCACTAGTTTCGTGTTGAGCTAGACTACCGAGGACTGGGGAGATCAAGGTTCGAATCTCGGTCGGGTGAACTGGGGGTGGTGGTTTTTCCTAAATGGTTTTCCACTCTCCCTCCACGCAAATACGGGTTCACTTCCTCTATATTCAACCTTCCCAATTTCTAGCCCATTAAGGAAATTAGTACTTAAGCGTATAACCCGAACGGTTAGTAAGACGCGTTGCTAAAATAAATTTTAAAAAAAAGTTTGATGTTTCTAGCGTTCAAATCTTTATAAGAGATTAAACTTGGGACGTTTTGATTGGATCCATACCATTTGAATATAAATCTCTAATTGAATATTATTCGAAAAAAAAAGTCTGTCATTCGGGAGAAGTTGTGACGAAGGTAAGCAAGCGCGCGCAGGTGAGAGTGAGAGAGAGAGAATGTAACAAGACTCGCAGCCTCCGATGGACATCCCTGATGTGGATTGTCGACTGGACCGGACCGTTGCTTGTCTTCAAGACCGGTTATGCAATGAGTGCTGACCCACACCCACGAAGCAAAGAATAGAGGGGTCCACGAGAAGCAAGCAAAGCCAGCCGAGCTTCTTAAACACACACACACACACATACATACACACACACAGCACACACATGATAAAGAAAAGACTTCTGAGACTAATGGTGCATCATTTCTTGTCTTGCCTGAGAAAGGGGGTAGATGAGGTGAGTTGCGAGGAGGGTTATGAGGGTTATAAGGTGCACTCACACAAACCTGAGACACTAGGTACAGATATGGTCATAAAAAAAATAAACGTTGGAAACATAAGAGAAGTGGAGTTGGACGGTATCTGATAAACTACTGTATTTTAATGTTCGACGTTAAGTGGCAGTAAAATTTGAATGACAGGAGGGGATATATATACATGATTATAGTGGCATTAAGAAATAATTTTTAAAATCAAGTATATTTTGATGGTTGTATATTTATCTAAATGAATAAGATGGACTATACAAAAACACATCAAATATTTAGGCCCATGCATAGTTTCAATAACTAATATATTGTGGGTGGAATGTAAAAAAAACTAAGAGAGAACCTTGATAAATTACAAACCCTAAAAGAGGAAATATCCAAATAAAAAGGTATTTTTGTATTTTGAGATTATAAATGCATTTTTGAAATAATTCATATGCAACCAGGCGTACGCGGCTCGTTATTTACCTATAACATAATGAGCCTAAACTTGTTTTAAAAACCTTGTCCAAGGCTATTATTTAAACAAAAAATTGCAAGCGTTGAAATTAGCTATAACCTGATTTTGGTTGGAAGAACACCTTAGAAAATTCAAATAAATTTCATTACGGCCAACAATGATAATATTATACTATTATTATTTGTGTTATTATATAGGTATTTATGATATCTATCAAAAGTGACAGCTGCCTATAACATGACTTGATGTATGAATATATTAAAATTGTGTTAGTAACTTTAGTTACCAGCTTATACCGTTCTTCTTACCAAAATCATAATTTATATAGGCTTGCGTTTGGATTTTAAAATAATCGCAGCCCAGGTTAAAGCGAAATGACAAAAACGTGTTTCATTCGAGCAGTCAAAAGTGATGGATGAACGTGAGTTTATCATTCAATCAAATTATTATGAGTAAAATTAGCAACGCACTGCCAAATAATGAAACTAGACTCCGTTCACAACGAAAAGTACTGACTGTTTTACCTCAACGGATTATCTCTTGTTTGTCTTTCTGCCCGATAAGGTAAATGGAGGGTAGCTGTAATCACACAGACAACATTAGGATACCAAACAATGTCACGAAATAATTAAAACTTGTAAATAACAAGTCGTAATGCTGTGTTTTTTAGGCCTATACCAAAACAAATTATTATTATTAGCACCGCGTATTACTACCCGTCCAGGTTATACGCACTTACGCTAATGTGTAATGTTAGTGTGATTTGTGAGATGAAATGGAGGACCTACAGTTTAAACGTGGGATCCGAACCACGGACAAGGCCTGGCATTCCCACACATTCACAGGTTGTGATTAATACACATATTGTCAGAGGTGAAGCAAGGGTTTGGTAATCAGATAAATCTGTGCCGGGACCTAGGATTGAACCCCGGACCCCAGCATAGAAGTCTTGACACCTTACCTCTAGACCACCAGGTCACCACCGAACCAAATGTTGCATAAAAAAGTCATAATTTGAATCCAGTGCTACCTAAAAGAAGATTAAATTTTTTATCAACAAAAGTGTAAAAAGTCTGTTTTGATGATAGTCCTAAGACCGCACACTGGATCCGACATTTTGTACGGAGGCCCGTACACTGGCTTCGATAATGTCTTTAGACGCCTTTCGACGTCATTAGACGTTTCTTCCTCGTCCTCAAGTTTCGTATTTTAGAACGACAGTAAAATTGTTTATAGAACTTTCGACAGAAAATGTAGGCTAGGTATGTTATAAGACAATCGAAAGAGTGTGTCATTTCTTTACCACCTCAAAAATTCTTAGCTCTAGGCCTAAAAAGGTTGAGCCAAGACTAAGTAAAACATGATTTCAACTCATTTGCCATGGTTTCCTAGTGGCATTACTCTAAAATTATATTTTCATCATCCTTTATCACACTAGCTTGGCTCAAAAATAATAAATTGTCAATGTTTTTGTTCCAATGAATATAGACCACTTAGAACTTTATGTTACTTCATGTTAGACAAAAATACAAAACTAAATTTTAAAAAACGTAGGCCTATATATACATATAAGTTATGATAAAAGTAAATAATTAATTTGATTTTAAATTTTTTATGTTTTTTTTTATTAGTAGAGTCTCGGAAACTCTAGACTCGATAACTCGACATTCCGTGTAACTCGACACACGCACATGCACACGGTTGTTGGCGCCAGTCATCTCAATCCAAGGTCATTCAACTGTATAACCTCTCAGTTTGTGGAACAGTCGTGCTGTGGTGTTTTTACAAGTGATGTGTTTGCTAGTTTTCCAATTCAGTAACGTGTTATTTGAATTAATAAAATACTATATGTACAGTACTGTACTGCATTTTTGTATACTACACGTATGTATATACACGATTATATTAACACGTAATATATTGTACTGTGTGTATATTACTGTTACTGTACTGTACAATTCTACAGTCCAGTACAACTGTAACTATAATATTCGATACTGTACTGTGAATCATCCTGGTTTAGGTAACATGAATCTTATGCAAGTTCATTCGTAAAACTCGACACCATCTCAGTCCACATTAGGTCGAGTTTCCGAGACTCTACTGTAAATAATAAACTGACACATAAGATGTGATTAATTTCCCCCATTGCTTTCGGTAATTATGTGTTGTGTTAATGGAATAAGTTTAGTGTTTATTTTAATTTTTATAGACTATAGAAAAACCATAGGAAGTTACCACATGGACATAACATCAATTTTTTTTTTCTGCTTTATTTAAAATAATATTTTGCAGTGACATGGGTATTATTTCTCGGGAATCTGACTTTTACTAGGTATCAAAATTAATATAAAACTATAGCCTATCCATATTGCGAACTCTTGTCATGATTTGTTCTAAATAAATTCATCTAGTGGTTCATGGTTCCCAAATTCATACGAGGGTTCAAAAATTGTCATTACAAAATAGAGATTGGTTTCGTCCATCAGGTGGTAAATTAAGATTCAAGGATACGTATTTTGTGGTTATCCTTTACATATAGTTTTGGTAAATTTTTAGTTATTTACGTTTAAAATAAGACTTTAATGATTTGTAAATACATATAATCTCTGCTATGATTCTGTGCCAGTCCTGGACATTACATGGATCATAATTACACGCACCGGTGGGTACGTGGACAAAGGCGTCAGTCTAATCTTGTCTGGTTTACCAGTGATAAAGAGGTCCGGGTTTGAATACCGACCGTCTGTATTTAGTTGTTTATTCCCCTCTACGAAAACGTGGGTACAACTCCTCTAAATTATATCTTAATTCCGAAAACAATTGTGTAAAAAGGTGGGTATAGCCTAGACGGGTAGTAGGACGTGGAGCACGTAGGGAAAAACAAAATCATTAACAAATTCATTTAGGCTATGTTTGTATAATCACTTCAAAATAATTAATGAGCCTAGAAGTATATTCTTTCCCTTATTTTTTTGGAACAAAGTTTATAGGTACATAAAAAGGATTATGGTGAAAAGGAACTCTAAGAAAACACGACTTTTTTATGCGGTCAACATTTATAACATTTTAATCTATTAAAATTATTATGTCAAATAATTTCCTTCCTATCTGAATCGGACTGTATTAATGGCTTACCCCAGTCTACTAGACATTTCAACTCAACCAAACACCAAACAGTTTGACAACTTATTATAATATCGTTTATCTCAAACAGCCTTATATCCCTCTTTCCGTTTTAAACACAAATATTCGGGCCTAATTAGTACCCCTGCAATAGCTGTCCTGACCCCAAATGTTATATCTAATCTAGACAACCCTTCAAGAGAAGTGAAACACAATCATAAGCACCTGTTAAAATATTCAAATACATTATAACTAATGGAGAGGTATAGTTTGGAGGAAATGGGAAGGGGTGGATGTGTGTGTTTTAAGTAACTTTTATTTTTTGTATCCTTTAAAGAGATAATTTATCTCGGAAGAAGCCCAGAAGCCCTCTTCTCAAAGACTACACCCCCTTCCTTGCCTTCACTATTAAGAAGCTAGAGGCTGGTGGCCAACCAGTAAACACGCCTCAGCTCTCACGCATGGGCTGGATTTTGTCAAAAAAGTGTTAAGCTGGTGATGTAGTGGACGCGATAAATGGCCAGTGTTTTTGCAGTTTTTACAGTAAAACTTAACTTTTGGCCGAAATAAACAAAATATTGTTCTGGTAAAAACATGGAGTTAAATTTTCTTCTAATGGTGATATATATCAACAGTTAATGAATATCTGTCACGAGTATAGCGGCATTAGACGAGGAACTTTTTAAATGAAGAGAAAAAGTTGTCATTAAATTTCAGGACACCCTTGAGAGATATTCAACAACCGTTGATTTCCACATGCGAAGAAAATTATACCAAGTTTTAACTGGATATCAACCGCTTAGGATGGGGAGATCGAGGTTCGAATCTCGGTCGAGTGAACTGGGGGTGGTTTTTCCTAAATGGTTTTCCACTCCCCCTCCACGCAAATGCGGGTTCACTTCCTCTAATTCAACCTTCCCAATTCCTAATCCATTGGCGTAATTAGTACTTAAAGCGTACAACCCAAACGGTTAGTAAGACGCGGTGCTAAATAATAATAATAATAGTAATTTAACTGGTTAAATATTTGATTTATTTTGACCAAAAACTTTTTTTTTTGCAATAAAAATTGCAAAAACAGTTACATTAACTCGCCTTCCCTGCACTCCCACCTTAATCACAAGCCTGCGGCAATTTGTGTAAAACTTCGTTAGAGTTGAATAATTTTACACCTTCGCATGTATTTGCTTAATTAATCAGCTCAAAAGGTGAGGCTGTTAATGATATAGAGAGAGAGAGAGCCCTGACGGTGGCTTTCAGCTTAAATTTTGGGGTAAGCCATATTTCCAACGAGCCACTGTTTAAACACAATTCATTCAGTTTCAAACTATTTAAGGGGATTCTTCATCGAACTTGGGTAATCAGTTTACCAAACAGGCCTACGTCTTTACACACAGATTCACTTCTGACTTAAAAATCAACAGAAGGAATGTTTGATGGCTCAGTCATAAATAGCGGAGGGGAAAAGGGGGAAATAATCATCCGGAGATAATAAATAATATTAACACCTCATCAATCAAAACTATGTCTCACACAGGCGGTCACGAGACAAGCCTTCAAGCCTTCAGACTCGCATCGGACTTGACTCATAGCTGATGAAGAGATCAGATTTCAAATTCAGGTTTAATCCAAAAAGGGATGACGATTTATTATTGTGATTTACTCATCTTCTCTCCGAATTGATTCATTTTATTCTAAAATATTATTTTCATCCTTGAAACAACATAAACAGTGTCGTTAATGATCCTTGGTGATCAACGTAAGTTTTTTTTAAATAAGTAGGCCTAGGTCCTGTTTTTTGTTCCTATAGCTATCCCCTTTTCACTTTCAGGTCTACAATTATTTCAAATTAACGAGCGAGAAGACTAATTGAAACACAACCTGAAAGCATGTTTAAAAAAAATCGTTCATTAAGTCCTCAAAGGATCTAATTTTTTTGTGTGCATAGCATGGCTATGTAGGCTTATATATATATATATATATA
>CABFVX010001284.1:118449-130785 GCA_902151425.1 Timema shepardi | reverse complement strand
CCCCCCCCCCCCTAAGCACAGCTGTTTAGCAGTAGGTAGGTCGGGCATAATGTGTTTTTAGATAGTCGTGTCTAACACGGGACCACGCTGTAATCGGCAGGATTAGTGTCGTGGTCCACACTCCTGACTCAGACCCTGGAAGAACAGATCCAATCCCAACGGGATTCGCAGAGGTTGTTTTTTTTTCTTCGCATAGGTGATTTTCCATTGTTTCTGAAGGATAATGGAGGTGTTTTCTTTTCATTCACCCTCCTCCTACGCCGCTTGAACGATCTAATTGGGGACAACTCAAAGAGAAAAGTAACATATCCGTTGAACCAAGCGCGTTCGTTTAGAGATCTTTGCTTCAATTCTCAGCGTGACCAAAAAATAATTCACAATTAATAAAATTGATGCTTCTCCTTTCACAATGATGGTTTGGCGATCGATCTACTGTGTGTTGTGTTTATTATAGGGTTAAGTTAGTTTGTAAGTCATGCTATGTATAAACAGTTAAATCGTAAAGTAGCGTAGACCTAATAAAATTAACTATAAAAATTATTCCGTTAAGTTCCAGCCCATTTTTAATTTTCGGTTTTAAACGTAAAATAATAATATGAGGACATTTTCGTTATCTGAATAGATCTACGTAAAATTACAATTTTATTTCATTTTACTATTTTAGGCTTTTCGTCACTCTATTTATAAATATTTATTTGTATGAAAAAAATAGAGAAAAAGATGTAGGCCTATAAACGTAGCTTGCACTTAATTAATTGTAACATACCCCTACTTTTAATTTCTAAAAAAAAAAGTTCTTTCATTTACTTTCTACCACATTTTTCCCTTTTATCAATTTGGAATGAAAGAAAAAAGGTTGATGGGAAGTTGATGGATAGAACGGGGTGGGTAAAAATAAAGACATAGGAAGGGGTAAAAGCACAAGAATGATAAAAAAAAACTGACTTCACTCATTCGCCTGCTCTGCCGCAAAATTTGCAACGATCAATGTAGAGTAGCTATCCTTTCCCCCCCCTTTTTTTTATCATCTTTCTACACTTTGAAGTAAATGGTAAAGAATTGAAAAGAGAGTAAAATGTGACCAAGAAAATTATAAAACTATAAGATGTATAAAAATTAAAGCGTCTAAATAAAAATTTGCTCAGACTCGTGAATAAATCTAGTGTAAGAAGAAACAAAGCCAATGTTAGGCCTATAACAAGTTTAGTAACCCTTCCATTAATTTAACTGGATATCCATCAAGACAATGTCTTAAAATTTCCCGACTATTCCATGTTTTCCAAAGCCGATTTACAACTTTTCAAGGTCATCGCTTTAGGTTAAAACACTTAAAACCCTTAATTGAGTGACACAATTTAAGAATGTATGTGTGTCTAATAAAAATATAATTACAATACATTGCAATATTAATAAAATAATGTTTTAAAATCAATATGTGTATACATAAATATTAAATACATTGTGTATAATGATAATAATAATAATAATAATAATAATAATTCCATGTTGTGAGCCCGCACGCCAGCTAAACCAACCGAGCGGCCGCCAACGTTAGGGACGATAGTCCCAACATTGGCGGATGGAAGGTGTCATGACGTAATCACAACGAGCTCTCCGGCCGTTAATCTCAGTTTTCTAAACCGGAGCTGATACGTTATTCAAGTAGCTCCTCAAATTGTCCTCACGAGACCCACTGCTTTACAAATAAATTTTTGAACTTTGGGATATGAACCCGGGGCTTCTAGATCTGTATTATTATTATTAGCACCACGTCTTACTACCCGTTCGGGTTATACACACTCACGCTAATGTGTAATGGTAGGGTGATTGTGAGATGAAATGGAGGACCTACAGTTTAACGTGGGATCCGAACCACGGGGGAGGCATGGCATTCCCCACATTCACAAGTTGTGATTAATACACGTCTTGTGAGAGGTGAAGGAAGGGTTTGGTAATCAGATAAATCTGTGCCGGAACCGAGGAGTGAACCCCGGACCCCACAGTACAGAAGTCCGACACCTNAAAAAAAAAAAAAAAAGAAAAAAAAGTTATTTCTACTAAAAGTATACTAAATAGACCTATCACAGTTTACATGAAAGGTATATACAGACGCCTGTACCACTCTAAAATGATATATATAAAGTAATTTCTTAAATTACCTCACCTAAAATTAAATAATACCGCTGAAAGATAGATAGTATCATACCGTGTCTGGGTAGGTGAACAACCCAACCACAAGACCAAAAAAGGAGGGGGGGGGGGATGTAAAACTTTTATTAATTATACACACAAGAAATTACACTCAAAGAGTTTGGTAGGTGGGACGTAATTGAAAAAACTGTTGATGGTGATTATTGTGGACAGCTCATCACAAACATACCATACTTATTACTCACGCAAGCGTGTAAAATAAAATAATCTTACCGATTTCTACTGTCTGCCTGGCCATATCGTAGACAAGTTACGGCATAGGCCTATTTTTTTTTTTCTAAAACTATGGCCCATATGCAAGGACGATGCTGAGCACTAGCAGAGCATGAGGCCTGTCGTGAAAACCGCTGTGGAAATATCCTCTGAGTACGGGCAGAGTATAGCCTGAGCCAGCCCGGGACTCAAGATATTGCGTCATAGATCGTACTAGCACGAGGCTCATACTCTGGCTGTACTCTGGCCGTGCTCAGCACCGTCCTTGCATACGGGCCTATATGTTTGGTTGCTTATTTTGTTGATCGCGGGTTTTAAGTTAAATCATTACCTCCAATACACGGGTTAGTTCTAAAGATACCCACTTCGGTGGCCACATGGTCTAAGTCGCTATTTTCGCAGTAGACTAGACCACCGATGACGGGTGAATCTAGGTTCGAATCTTAGTCGGGTGTACTGAGGGTGTTTTTTTCCAAAATAATTGTCAACTCTTACTCCACACACATACTGGTACATTTCCTCTTAATATAACCTTCCTAATACCTAAAACAATTAGCCCAGTTAGTACATAAACGTATATCCCGAACGGGTAGTAAGACGCGATGTTAAAAAGGAAGCTTAGTTTAAATTATAGAAGAAAAGCAGAATATTGCATGGAGGAAGATTAGATAGGTCAGAGTTTATTAAACTGTGGTACGCGTATCCCTAGTACAGTAGCCCCATGGCTTCTTTGTTGCTGACTGACATCTCACAGATGAAAGCTAAAAGCTTTGAAAAGTTACCAGTCCAAATTATGTATCCCTACGCCGAACCATATGATCTGCAAAAATGTGTTTATCAGCTGTCACTTCTGAGAGTCAAAATTTAGGTATATACCTAAATGTTGATTGTCAGATGTCAGCTGTGAGCTGTCAGCACCAAAGAAGCTATGGGGCTACTTTAGGTGCGAGACGTATCCCAAAGTTTTATTAATCGGAACATATTTTTTGATAATAAGTCTGATAAACAAATTAACATATAATTTGACGAGATGTTATGGTATTTTTTTATTTATCTTTTTCCTCTGTCACGGGCTTACCTACCACTAAATTATTATTAGGTCTACAATTTGGAAATACCTTTAATTTTTTACAATATAGCATTGGTTTTTTTAAAATGAAGAGCTGAAAAAAGATGTGTTGATTATACCATAGTCCTGAAATGGATACGCGATTGATAAGAAATTGGAATACGCTGGTTTAAAGGAACTGCACCCGAATTAGCCTGGAGAGAGTATGGGAAAATCACGACCACGTCTGTAGAACCATTCCACAGTTAATAGTAGCCATATTGTGAGTCTTACACCCTACGCCATTTAAACACCACTACAATTTGAGTTTTAGACGTCTTAATCTAAATTATAAGGATTAGGAAGGTTTATTAGAGGAAATACACTAACGTGGGTAGATGATAAGAAAATAACAGTGAAAAGTATATTTGGAAAAAAACAATCGGTGTTACTGACTGAGATTCAAACATCGGCCTTCCATCAACAACGATCAAAAGAAATGCAAGTCTAACGCCTTAGACATCTGGGCCATCTAGTTGTATAGCAGTAGTGACATTAAAAATATCTAGCCTAAAAAAGCATGACAAAGAGGTTAGAAACTCAGTCATGTAAGAAAAATTGCACCAGCACTTGCCTGGAGTTGAAAGAGAAAACCAATTAAAAAAAACACACTTCAATTGCAGTAGATGGGGTTCTGACCAAGAGATATCAAGTCACAACAACTCTCACTAGCGCACTCAATTCTAGTGGTAATATCTATTTGTAGTGGGTGATTTTAATTTTATTTATATTTTTAAATTCAATAATTATGATATTCTTTAGCATACAAACAGAATAAAAACAAGTCACGGAAGTAAACAAAAACTACAAAAACTTTCTCGGCAAATAAAACTTATGATTCAAACAATGGCCAACACATTTTTTTATCGTTATTTCTTTTTCGTTTTTAAAAAACCTACCACAATAAAAAAAACCAACACCCTATTTAAGTTTATGATGGTTTAGATGACGTCACGCTTTTATATTGTTAGTGGGCTTTCAAATTTATATTTCCCTAACTCTATTTGCATTTCAACTTTCACTTAATTCTTCACTCTCTCTCTCTCTATGGCGTTCTCTCTTTCATACAATTTATACGCATGTCTCTGAGTAGGAGTAAACATAATTATTTTTGTTTCGCTGTTTACCTAAGAAACGACAGAAGGAACTGACAAAGGATTACAGAAGTTTTTTTATCTTCTTTTTAACGATGAGGGTCTCGGAGATATAAAATATTGCCACCCTTGAGGCGAATCTGTCTCTTATGTAAATTGACCCATAATAATGTCAGGGAAACACTATTTACCCCTTCAGACTCTTTATCCACCTTATGAGGTGGTCCGATACCTCAGATGAGTTGGTGACAGAACGTCACCTTGAGCTAAGGGGTCGAGGGTTTTATTCCCAGCGTGGATGGAAAATGTGTCATTTGTTAAATTAATGGGTGTTACTTTCACAAAGATGATTTAGCGAGCAGGTCCTATTTGTTCTGAAGCGGAATTAGTTTGAAAGCTGCCTGTTAATATAGTCAGCCCATATATATGGGTACCCTTTTTTTCAAATATATATATATGGGTACCCTTTTTTCAAATATATGTATATATATATATATATGGGTACCCTTTTTTCAAATATATATATATATTTCGACAATTTTAACTGATATTGCTTTATCCCCCTATTTATAATCCTTTTTAATATCAATGGTGAAGTCTTTCTCATGCCGATTTCTCATTAGAAATCTCACATGGGGTCACGTGGGCTAAGACTCGAGGCTCGCAAGAGACTAGTGATACATCAGTTATAATATCGTCTGGGGGTGGATTGGAGGGGTTTCCACAAACACAAGTGATACATCACTGTGGTATCCACGCCCCTATATGCAAGCTAACAAGGGTTATTTCCTTTGAGTCTCCCCCCTCCCCCCTTCCAAATCGATGAAGTCGTTAATAACCCTCAAGTTGAATGTTGTGTATTTTTAAGGTATAGATTTATAATAACATGTGGGTCTTAGCCTATCTAGAGCAATTTTATCGAATGAATATGTTATAGTAGAGGTGACAATGACAGGTAATAAACTAAATAGATGTTAATGTTGAACTGGGTTAAGTTCAAGTTTTAAAAATGTGTTGGGGTAATCAACTGTTAGCGTGATTAATATATAAACGTATAACTCGAACGGGTGGTAAGACGCGATACAAAATAAAATAAAAAAGGGGTTACTTGAATTTGGTCAAAAATGGTATTATCTCTGTATAGGCCTAACCGATAGTTTTATGTTTCGTAGCTCCCGCAATAGTATTTGAATATATGAACACAAGTAGAAGTTTAGAACCCGAACGGGTAGTAAGACGCGGTGCTAAAAAAAAAAAACAAGTAGAGAATTAGTAGTAGGTCCTACATAGATACAACTGGAGGCGAACCGTCGCAGTTGGTAGCCCTGCCACGACCGGAACATGGAACATCCATCTTAGTGTGAGGGAACATCTTCTTAGCGACCTTGTGCCTTGACACCTCGCTACAAGCTTGTATGTAACGCCATTCTATGGGAGATAACGACCAATGTTCCTTCTTACTACCGGGCTTTCTTACCCCCTCCCCCTCAAACTTAACACCTCAGCCCCCTCTCTCTCATCTCTCATCCAGTTCTCATCATTAGAATTCAAGCCCGGTGATAATTTCTCGTTTTACGGCAAACTATTTTCCCGTCACCATATTTCTCCTCTCCGAGTCCTCTTTTACTCATCCCTCATCTTTCCTCCCCTTCACCGTATTTTACTCTGTACTATGACTCGGACAGTAAGGCCGTAACTCCGTAAAAGGAAGGACAAGAAACCTGGAAACGAGCTCGCGTTAAATAAAAAGTTTCGGGTCTAAATAATTCCGTCCCAAATATTCAAAAAGAACTTGCTGTCGATATTATTTACCATGTGTTGAAAATTAAACTAAACTAAACGTATCTACCGAAGCAATATTTTCTTTATTATAGTTTAAAAAAAGTTTTTCCTTCGTTATGATAGCTACTGGGGAGTGGAGGAAGTTATATAACTATGAGTTACATACCTTGTACTCATCACAAGACATTGTTAGGGTAATCAAGTCTCACGGGCTACGGCCATGCAGTGCAAATGGGAGAATCTAGAACCTAGTTCAGGGGACTGATTGGCAAACTCAATGGAAAGAGACCATTGGGAAGACCTAGACGCAGATGGGAGGATAACATTAGAATGAACCTGAAAGAGATAGGGTGTAATGAGGTGGACTGGATAGAACTAGCTCAAGATAGGGATAGGGGGTGTACTTTTGTAAGTGTAGCAATGAACTTTCGATTTCCTAATGCCACAGAGTAAATAAGTAGATTATGTATTAATAGTTGCAAAAATACGGATATTCCTTCCCGTTTCTTTCCACCTCCCCTTTATATCCCGCCTCTAAGCCAATTAACCGGGATATTGGAAACAAGATTACTTTCCAATTAGAAAACGTGTCTAGGTGTGGCTTCCTGCATTATCCATTTGACAACAAAGATTGGGAAACCAGTTTATAATGTTTTAATTTTAAAACAATTACTTTCCATTTTTGTTGTATTAAAAAAAATTTCAAACAGTCAAACTGGTCCAAATTGTTCCAATATTTTAAAAAAGAAAAACCGCACTACCCTGTGACGTTCGGTTTAAGCTGTTGGTTATTGCTTACCAGCTAGATGTTTATCCGTGGGTTAAAACGGTCTTTTAAAATATGATTCATGGTAATTTTAACCTTTTCGGACAGTTGAAAAAGTTACTAAAACACCTTTGGCATTCATCCCGACACGCAAATATGGTTTATGGTTTTGACAAGTAACGTAAAAAGTAAGCCTTCACTTGTCTCATTGCCAAGAAATGTTTTTGAGAAGTGGAACTGTTTTAATTTAAGTAAGTTGGTCTTAACATTTCAACCTTCAAAGGAATGTCCAAAGCAACCTTAAATCGACTTTAGCATAGGCTCACAAACTTTAACACAAAGCACTTACCTTAATTTAGGTTTAGGGATTTCCCCTCCCCCCCTCCTTCCCCTCCAGTTGGATACAAATTCCTAAATGAGGACACAACATCCAATGTTTAACAACGTCGCCTACTTGGAGATCTCGGAAGTTATTTTGCGCATCGGGTTGTATCTTAACTTGACGCGCCTAAGCAGTCTAAGCATCATCACACTTGGACGACAATGTAAAAAATAGAAATAGAGGGAATACAATGAGAAGTTCATCCGGAGAGGGCTTTTGTTTAATTGCCAATAACCCTTTCCCTCTTTCGCTGACGAGTTTACACAGTCACGTTAATTTTTGCGCCTTGAAAACATTGACTTGTTTTTTAATTTTACATTTTTCTTGTTTCTTATTCTAGATAGACATATTCTACCACGGACTTTTTTAATCTACATCCTGGCAGGAAGACTCCTACAGGCAACCTCCGTGACCCAGACAAATGGCTTGAACTGTAGATGATTTATAAAAAATACGTTTACAAAAAACTACTTAAAAGATAAAAGTAATAATGCTGTGACACTGTAGGTCTATTTTGATAATTATTTAAGAATTCATGGTTTTTGTTTCAACGTTATATCTTTAAAACTCGCCGAGTAAAACGTAAATTCACTAACATGTGAAATACTATCTTGACCGGCCGTGATGTCACAGGTAGGCAACGTCCCTAAGATGTTTCCCTCTCTAACATTGCTAAATACAATTATAGCTACAGTAAAATTATTGTAAATACTTATAGGTAGATTACTAAATTTGATAAGATTTATTATTGGAGGCCAGAACCTTAGCCCCTCAACCACGGAAATGGATGCACTCTCAATTTTATTTCCTCAGATTATCTAAGAACGAATCTTTGTTAAGTATTTGTTTGAAATGAATCGTTTGAGAACGAGTTTTCCTACTAAAATGAAACACTTCACTTTATAGCACCCCCTTGAGAGGAACCCCCCCCCCTTTTCCCCAAACCACTGGTATTTTCCAAATATTTGGATCATCCTTTTCCTAGTTTTTCCATTAAGGTGGGGATGTAGGGAAATCGAGTTAAGGACAGTGTTTTTGCAGTTTTTTTAACAAAACTTTTTTTGAGGGTAAAAATAAATAAAATAATCATCCAGTAGAAACATTGAGTTTAGTTGTCTTTACATGATGATAGCAACAGTTGTTGAATATCTGTCATGAGCATAGTGGCTTTAGATAATAAACTTTATAATTTCACTTAATACATCTACAAACTTAATTACGGTTTAATTTATTAAATTAAAATTCTTTATATATTTTTCTAGAGCAACCTATCTAAGTTTTAACTTTTAATTATCCGTATTTACCTACACTGATGGGTTAGGAAGGGGGTGGTTGATTGAGAGGAAATGTACCAATATTTTCGTATATAGGGAGAAATGTTGTGTGAAAACATTTTTATTTAAAAAAAACGAACACTCAAAATACCTGAACGTACATTATTATTATTATTTTTATTATTATTAGCACTGCGTCTTACTAACCGTTCGGGTTGTACGCACTTAAGCTAATGCATAATGGTAGGGTGATTGTGAGATGAAATGGAGGACCTACCGTTTAACGTGGGATCCGAACCACGGTGGAGGCCTTGCTTTCCACACAATCACAAGTTGTGATTAATACACGTCTTGTCAGAGGTGAAGGAAGGGTTTGGCAATCAGATAAATCTGTGCTAGGGTCTAGGATTGAACCCCGGACCCCCAGCACATGAACGGACATTGAACTCCAAGCTCCCCGTCATGGCCAAACCAAACAGTGTGGCCAACAATGCGGGTAAAAGCAATATTTAAAAATGCTTGTGTCACTAGATCCCGGGATTCAATAAACATTACGACCCTTGTATTCAGATAAACTTGAAGCCGAAATGGGAATTCAAACACGGATAAAAATATATTTTCAAAGATAAACAATTATTTTTAATTCAACAATCATACACACAACTCATAACTGGGAAAAAGTGATAGAGTGACTGACTTGGATCTCGGGAGAGCATTGTTCGATCAAAGATGGTGCTGACGAAGATATTTATTATTTGTATACCTGTTCGTAATAGTATCCAATTAGTAAACTAAATGTCTTAATGTTAAGAAGGCCACCTACAAAAAGAGCAGATTTGAGTTGCAGACGTTCAGTAATCCCGCGTTATTTAAGAAGACGTTTGTGATTTAAAAATATGGTTTACGCTAAAATAGAGGTAAAAGGTACTACCATCTTTCTATAGGATTAAAAATATAATATTTTGATTTCAAAACCAATCACTGTAAAGTTGAAATAAGTTTATTTTTAACGATATTTCACAAGATGTGTGGCAACACTAACAAGAGCTCGAAATTATATTTTAAGATAAATGAGGATTATTTTACTCGTTTTGAGATCTCAGAGTTATTATCATAATAATTACCACAGTGTGAGGATACATCCGTTAATACTGGGTGTGTAATATTACCCCTCTTATATTGGGTGTTTTTTAGGTGCATTTTGTCCTATTAACCATTCAGCATACCCACTTATTTACTCTAATGAGTGTGTAAAGCGGTCAGGGTTTGCACCCTTAGCTCTCAACCTTTTCATTTATAAAATTATATTAGTTTTTCCTTTAGTTTACATATTAATACACTCAAGATACTGAGAGTACTAAACTGATAAATACATTGTTCTTTTCCATTCATCTAGGCCTAATTTAATTCTCTTTATTACTATCAAATGGTTAATTATAAGAAAGTGTGGGGTTTTATGGTAATTATAAGTTATGTAAATCATAACCAAAGTTGTAAGCAATATATGTTTTAAATTTCAATTCATTAACTTCATTTTCAGGCCTTTAAACTTATAATATAATAGCTTTTCATTATTTAAAGTCTTTGTTGGAATATTAGAGTCATCCAAATTTATTATTTTTACTTTTCATTTTTAAGCATCGTGCAATGTATCAATAGCTGAACCCGGAAGCTGGGAGATGCACCTGTTCTGGCACGTGTGGTCTTTCAGGGGAGGGGGAGGTTTTGGCGCGGACTCCTGGCCAATCAGTGCCTTTGGTTTAGCGTCTGTGTTTGACCTTATCTGGAAGGAAAGCGTCAGACGCGGAGACTGGCCGGTTAGCACTCAATGAGTAAAGACACGTACTTATTGTGAACTTATCCTAACGTGTAAAGAGACAGTCTCGAGATGGGAGAAAGTAGAGGGAGACTAGGTGGCTAAATAATATATTTTTCTAAATTAAGCATCTCTGATGATACCATGTAAATTATTTCTTTAAAATAAACTTCAAAATTAAATGCGACGCTAAATAATAATCTTTTTTTTTGAGCTGTGTACCTCTACCCCCACCATTATATATAACCCCGAGATGCTCTACCGAAACTGACTGCCGTGGATGGACGAGAAGTAAGAAGAAGATGACAACGCGAGGCTAGTTCTCATCAACAGCAGCTGACTAGAGCTGACAGGTTACAAAAATGGCGCATCAACGCGGGGCTCGAGAGTTGGATAGCGGACCAGCCATATCTACGAGTCTACGACGCATCACCAGCAGAGCAGATGTAACAACGCGCACGCGCTAGCAGAAGGAAAAGCTGGTGGAATGGAGTGGAATGCCCGACGTCATCACAAAGTATCGTTATTTTTTTAATCCATGTTTTAGAATATTTATATTGTTTTTTTATATTATATCATTGTTTTGGTTTAAAATTGGGATTTCAAGGTCAAGTAAATTTTAGGTAAAATTTCAATTATTATAAAGTAAAATTATTATTTCAAGGTTGGTCACATGTACTGGCGTATTGTTTGTTGGATTTGTTTTTGTGTAACATTAATTTTTATTTCGTATTTTGGAGGGGAATATGCGCTGGTTGGCTAAGGTTGTATCTATAATCGTTGCTTACAACTTTGGTAGGGCCTAGTTTGTAAACATGTTGCCTAAAGTAGTGGTGGCTAAAGTGCCAAATAAGGGTGTAGGTACTGTTTCGTGTGATGATCCACGCATTATGGACATGTTACAACAAATTCTGTTGGCAACTAGGGAACAGACAGCGTACTTAAAGAACCTGAACACTAAGTTTGAGAATTTGGACACTAAGTTTGAGAACCTGAACAGTAAATTTGAGAACCTGGATGTTAAGTTATCAACTCAAATCGCTAATTTAGAGGTGAAATTGTTAAGTGTTTTAACTGTGGGTAGACCAGAGAAAGAGGTTGATGTAACCAAATGTGAGGTTAGGGTTGACATTAATAAGTGTGAAGTTGCCCATGATGTTAAATGTGGGGAGGCTATCATATCTCAAGGCAGTGAGTATGATATGGTAGTTAAGAATGTCAATGGTGATTTTGACACTATTGTCACTATATCCAGTCAAGTGGACAGTTTGGAGGAGTTTGTGCCCCAAGGATGTGATTGGGATGATGATTTTGAGGTCACAGTTCCCAGTGTTGAGGTTGTGGTTGTCATTGCCCACCAAAATACTGACAGTGGTAGTGACATTGGTGTCTATGTGGAAAGTGAAATGGGGTCCTCAACTAAGATGGTCGATTGTGTAGGGGGCCAAAGGGCCCATGCCAACTTTGTTGACACTCAGGTAGATTGGGGTGAAGGCCTGGTAGTCTGTGGTGTCCTAAGTGTGACAAGAGAGTGTGTGAGGTTAGGGGACAGTGTGGGTGCTTGTAATATAAGCATGCCTACCAATCAGAGGCACGTAGGCCACAATCTTAGGTTTCATTGGAAAGTGGTCCAAATCATTTGGAGCCAGGAGTGGCGTACGGGGTACACCAACTCATTGAGCAGAGGTAG
>CABFVX010001284.1:77519-112468 GCA_902151425.1 Timema shepardi | reverse complement strand
AGGAGGGGTGGGGTATGAGGGTCGAGGTGGAAGGGGCAAGATGTAACTAGTCATGCATGGAGCATAAGATCTCATATGTGTTCTAGTATCACCATGCCACTTAGTCTGTGAGCTATTTACACACAGTTTCTTATAGGAAAATATTGGTGCACTTAAGGTTTTCTATGTGTCCTGGTATGCCTATTTTATAAATACTTGGTGGTCGGATGGCTTCAGCTAAACTCGCCACGTTAGCCGTACAAACTATATTAATTAAAAGTACTTTTCACACGAAATAAGGTAATTTAGAAAGATAATTAAAACTCCCAGTTACACCAGAGTATTAAAATAAGAATTTAATAAAAAAGGAAAATCTTACTTGAAGAGATTGAGACCTTCAATTAGCTCAGAGATGTTTTAGTTCGGTACGTTAAACATAGGGGTTACTGACAACTCTACCTAAGGGGTAAAAGAAAGAGGATGGCTTAAAGAAAATATATCCGTTTTTAGCGTGTAAACAGGATGAAACGCCCTAATGAGAAACCACGCCTGGCGCCTTCAGTCGAGATTCGAAACATGACCGTTGAATTTATATTTACTTTCAACGCGCCGACCACCGCATCAACTGCTTCTAGTGCAATTCAACACCAAATACCTTGGACTGTTCAACCACCTGTCCCCTTTTCACCACGACCGCATATTGTTTAGTTGAAATATTATATCCCTCTTGATTCTATCTATTGTATCTCCTTGATTCTATCTACTGAACCCTACTGTTTCGATCTAGTAGAACCTCTTGATAATATCTAGTAGGTCATACAGCCTTTTTATTCTACCTATTATAGCTTCTTGGTTATATATTATAGCCTCTTTATCCTATCTATGTAAGTTTATTGATTCTAATCTAATATATACTCGTGATTGTATTTAAGATAATCACCGAAAAGTAATAGACTTTGTTTCGAACCCCAGACGGGTCAAAAATGTAGTGGTAAAAATCAGGTGAGGTAGGCCAATGAGTGATTTGGAGTTCACTATAAATCCAATTCAGGCCCTAACGAACCTGCTTGTGTGTTTTTGTAAAACGTATCATTTTGTACTTTATTTAAAAGAGTAAGCGACCTTTTTTTAATAAAAAAAATAACAGTTATTATTAGACATTTTAGCCAATAAAGCCGTATTAAAACTGTACATTGAACGTTTTCATTCTAAGTACCGGCCCTGAAAACATGAGGGTTTAACGCAACTCTAGTAATGTTCTTGAACACACACATAAAAATATACATCTAAAAAAAGAATGAATCATAAACAATAATAAAAAAAAAGAAAATCGTACGCGACATTAATTTTTCCTCCCACGTATTTCCTCCTTTACGAAAACACAATTCCGTAATTACTCCGAGTTGTGACTGTCTTAACGAAGTTGCAACGATGCTTATTACTCGGGCAAAAACAAAGAGAATAGACAAAAAACACACACACACACACACAGTGAAGAAAAGTAGGAGGAACAGAACCGGAGAAATGAAGGGAAAGAGAGAGATAGAGAGGGGGAATCAACTGAGTGTTTCAAGAGCAGCGTTTAACCAAGACAAAACCCAAAACCATCCCCATACAACGCAAGAGATCTCTTCACTGTTAGAGAACGACTCTTTAAAAAAACTTTGTAAAATCATATATATATATAGGCCTACTAATACTACTACAAAACGTTACAACTTTGCCCAAACAAAATATGAGGGGGTCTATTCGAGCATACTCAATGCGTCGCTAACAGTAATTGCTTGAAAGTTAAAATGAAACTGTTATGGAAATAGAACTGTGATTTTGAACAATGATTCTAACGGGCTTAACGCAAAGAGCTTATCTAATGATTATTGTTATTATTAATGTTATTATTGTTATTATTACGCTATAGTACTACTACTTATAGTCAATAAGCGAATTAAGGGATATATAAACTTAAGACAAAATGGTGAACAAGGAGAATAATTATAACACTAGAACGATTGAGAGACAATTGGACTTTATTGTAGAGAAAACCACCCTTAGCGCAAAACCAACCAGAGAGTGAACCCCGACCTTTCGATTAGATGTAAAGCGCACCACATCAATCCCTAATTAGCTAAATAACACACACATATATATATATTTAGCATCTTAATAATCGTTCGGGTTGTATACGCTTATGTACTAATTACGTTTTATGGTTTTAAGGATTAGGAAGGTTATATTTATAGCAAGTATACCCGCATTTGCGTGGATGGAGGGTTGAAAACCACCCTTTGTGCACTCTAACTAGATTTGAACCTCGGTCTCCTCATCATTGGCAGTCTAGTCTACTTAGAGAGTAGCGCGTTAGACCACTAAGCCACCGAAGCGGGTTACGTCACTACTCTCCATTTAAAACATCTGCTTGTTCTCTCTACTGACATGATCAAAAAATGTTACTAAATTATTAAACGACAAATGAGTGTCTATTTTTGAGATATTAAAGTTTTTAAAATGATCCTCTATTCACTACTGGTGTAGATTACAATACAAACAACACCAAGAAGCCAAAAACAGGACGGTTGTACATGTAATGAATGCCATCGTATTTCTTCACAGATGATTCGTTCTGAACATTCTCAGAATTACTCATCGGGACTTTTGATTAAAATCTAACAAAACCACTCAAACAATCATTTAGATTTGAATTAATAGCTTTATTTAAGTTTAAAGTAGTTGTGGTGGCGGAAATCAAACCGGTCCACTGGGATATCTCCCGGTATCCTTAAGGCCCAGTTTATTCCTGAAAGCAGTCAATCACGTAAAAAAAACCTACACGTTCATAAAAAAAAGAACTGATCTTTTAGTCTTCTAAACTCGCTAATATATAGACTTTCAAATAATAATAATATTTAGCACCACGTCTTACTACCCGTTCGTGTTATACGGTTTAATTACTAATTACGCTAATGGATTAGGAATTTGGAAGGTTGAATTAGAGGAAGTGAACCCGCATTTGCATGGGGGGAGAGTGGAAAACCATTAAGGAAAAAGCACTCCCAGTTCACCCGAACGAGATTCGAACCTCGATCTCCCCGTCCTCAGCAGTCGAGCTCAACACGACTAGCGCGTTAGCCAACTACGACACCAAGGTGGGTCTTTCAAATAAAGAGTTCGGCCAAAATAACTTTGATTGGTTATAATCGGTAATTCTATAAAAATAATAATAATCACGCAGCTTAGTATACAAATGTACCTTTTAATTGGATTATATATTTTGTTAGAAAATTGGGGAGTAGAATTTTAGGAAAGATTGACCTTTAGATGTACAGATAAAACAAAAGTGTAGTAGTGGATAAACGTTGGATGATTGCGGGACCTTTGATACATTTATGAGTCGATTGGAGCCCAAAAAGATGGACGACCTCTGATATAAATACTAAAAAACAAACAGATTTATAAGAATTTAAATAACGTACAATATAATTTTTTTTTAACTATGAATGATCAGATATTCTAATGCTACTAACAGTTACGTAATAACAATCTAAATTAGGATTTTCCACTTAAATATATAGTTTGCAACTTCGTCGGTGGCCACGTGATCTAAATGTTAAGCTCATACAGTCTGATTTTCAGGCAACAGGGTGGTCGGGGTTCGGATCCAGGCCAGGCGTACTGGAGATGTTTCCTCCTCACGCAAAATAAGGTATATCTACTCTAAATTTCACCTTCCTCAACCTTAGAAAAATTATCGTAATTAATATAAAGGCGTCTAACACGAACGTGTAGGGAGACGCGGTGAAAAAATGATTGCAATAAAACAGCGATTTTTTTAGTGGTTAGCATTAAAATATATTTAAAAAAAAAGATAACTTACAATTATAGATAATCCAAAAAATAAAAAAATGTTGTACAATGCCCGCCATACTAATAAGAGCCTTAAAATAGTTATTTTGGTTTTTTTTAACTGTGCAGAATCCAGGTTAGTTGAGTAGTAGGCTATAACTCATAAAAATGCCTTTGTAAATATTTATGGGACTATATATTCTAGTTCAAAAAAGATTCACTTCCATCCAAACTTCTAGCAACCTACCCGATACAGCCTTTGGAAGTGTCTTATCTGGCATCTAGAAAAGTTACTATCCATACGTCAAGTCATGCAATCTGCAGGTGTCGCTTTTGATATATATTAAATAATATCAACCATGTTGTACAACTTTTTAGCCTATTTTGGCTGCAAAAAAATAAGTTAATATTTTATAGAGGGCCCCAACTTTGAAAATTGAACTGGAACTCGGATACAAGAGTCATCCAATTTTTTGATAAATATTTTTAAATGTATTGCATTTCCTGTGTGGTTGTGTATATGTGACGCATTGTTAACATTATAATCAAAATGTATTGTAATTGTTAATATTGGCTTTTCAGTGCCTTACAAAATTGAATGTTTATATTGATTCAAAAACTACATACCTACCTATTCATGCCATTCCCTTACGGGCAGGCAAAAAAGTATGCATATAGCTCAAAATACAACTCCGTACTTAATCCATCCTCACTAACTTTCTCCACACTTCCCTATTCTTAAATACTCCCTTCATTTCAACAACATCCATACACCGAGTCATACTTGATATTTTGTTCTTAAAACTCTTAATGGTTTAATTTTTTACACATTCGTCTACAACATTTAGCCACGTCTTTAACGGCCTACCTCTTCCTTTTGATCCACACACAATACCTTCATATATTTCCTTCGTCACTCGATCCACACTCATCCTTTCAACATGTCCAAACCAACGTAAGACTCTTCTTTCACACTTACTTTTTGGAGTCCCTTTCAAACCGCACTCCTTCGAAATACATTAACTACTTACTGTTCATACGAGTTTTTCCACAAACATTTCTTAGACATCTCATTCCAACCGCATTCACCTTGCTCTTGTGTTTCTCCTGATATACCCATGCTTTCCATTCATAGAACTATGTTGGCATTAACAGGCTTTTATGTACTGCCAAACTTTGCCTCTTTCGTTACTTTTTCTTTCTTTGCCATAGTAGGCCTACATAAACATCAAACTACTCTCCGAGATGCATTCACTCATCTGTCGATATCACCATCTATACTTCCACGTGCACAGAAAATTCTGCCCATATACATAACATCATTAACTTTGTTATAACAATTTCCCATTCATACAAAGCTGAAAATAATTTCCTGATATCACAAAATATCACCTTAGCTTTGTAGACATTTATCAGAAGATCCATTATCCCCTTTGTCACATTCAAACGAGTTCATGCATTCTGCAAGCCATTCCCATTCTCAGCCACTAATAAGGCATCATCTGAATATATTCAATTGTTATCAAATTAAGAATCAAATTATAGTATGCTGGTTACTTGGTAAGCGATCTGCAGCATCTAGAGATAGTTTATGTAACGTAATATCTCATACTCGTGAATTGATAATACAAAGCCGCGCACTTTGTCTGAGGGGTGGAGAAACACCTCGTGTGGTGTCTAACATGCAAGTGCATTTTATCACTTTTGTTTCAACATGCAACAGCCAAGAAACAACATAACCTAACCTTATAACGTATGAACATTTTAAACATGCAGGCACTTTCTTTTCTTTCCCATTTCCCCCCTCTCCCCTCCATACCTTTCGCTTTCCCTTTTTACGCGTTGTATTTTTACAACCCTCATTGGAAATTCGATGAGAACTAACCATGCAGCGAATATACTCCCTCCCCTTAGGTCCTTCTCCCGCTTGTCCCAAGCACCCTTACCCCCTAAACCCTCCCTACATCTGCCTTAGCAGTCCCCTGAGAAAGCCAGAGTATGCATGCAAATGGCAGAATCGAGGAGCCATGCAATATTTGTTCGTTTCATTTTCCTACTCCGTCCCTTTATTGTGCTTTCCAGTTTACGTCGACTTCTTCCGATATTTTCTCATTTCCCCCCTCCCAAAAGTTTTTTCTTTCTTGGTGATCATTTGGTGTCCTCCCCCCTCTTACCCCGTCTAATATTCAATTTTCTTTTCCTTAATAACGCTTCTCAATATTTAAGGAATGGTTGCAAGGCAAAAATTGGCAATAGAAACGGATGAGCCATTACTACTTTCCAATATCATTACTTTTCATGATACCGGATAATCGAATAGGTCATAGGTGCTCAGTATTTTTAGTAGGCACACACTGTTAGATTACTCTTATTTAAGTGAGATTTATAACGTGAAATTTTGATTGTTATTATTTCAGTAAGCTCGTAAATATTACAAAAATCCTTTAGAAAGTTTTCCCTCTTTTTCATGATCTCCATTAGAATGCGATTTTTTTTTCTTCCCATACCTAACATATACATTTTATATTAAGTTAAACACGTTAAGAATAGTATTTGACTAGACTACCGATAACAGGGAGATCGGAGTTTGATACCAGTCGGGTGCAGTGAGAGTGGCTTTTCCTAATTGGTTACCCATTCACCCTCGACGCAAATGCGGATAAACTTCGTCTAAATTTAACCTTTTATTTATATTAATAGGATGGGGATACAAAGGTAGAATTAGAGATGCTGTACTTGGATTGGCGCAAAGGGAGAGTTGGAAATTATTTAGGATGAAAAATAGTGATGGGGCGCTTGATTCCTCAAGCTATTTGAGAGATTCTTATTAATATACCTAATTTACAATGATAGGTTATATTTGTTTTATATGAAGTAAGAAACATGGCGAATCAAACAAAATTTATTTTGTCAGTGGTACCAAACCTTTAACAATTAAAAAGTAATCAATTTTAAATATTTTCAATGTGCTAAAATTATACTGTTTAAAGAATTTGGATTCAAGATTCGGATTCAAGAAATATAGGATTCAACCCATCTTAAATAAAAACACTTTAACACATCCAGCCTGGATTCAAACTATGTTCTTCTCGTCACCAGCAAACCACAAAAGACGAGAGTGGCGTATTTGTACACCGGCTCACTGATGCGGGTTATAGTAATCGTTTAAGTATTAGGTATAATCTATTAAGACAGAGATAAGCCTAACCAAAAATTAATGTACCATCTTTCAACAGGAAAGAGATTTGAAAAACGATTTTCATAAATTATTATTATTATTATTATTATTATTATTAGCACCGCGTCTTACTACCTGATTGGGTTATACGCATCTTACGCTAATGTGTAATAGTAGGGTGATTGTGAGATGAAATGAAGGACCTACAGTTTAACGTGGAATCCGAACCACGGTGGAGGCAATTTTCATAAACAATACGCTATGCTTGCAAGACTACGATTTAAAATATCACCTCGACTTTTCGGGTCAGAGTCATGGATATCAGTCGAACAGGTTGATACAAAAAAAAACCTGGGCATTTTCAAAATCACCCTAATCAGCGAGTACTATGTGGAAAAGACGTCTATCTAATCTTGTTTGGTTTGCCGGTGTCTGAGATCTTACATTACCCAAAGTTTAGAGACTAATCTTTCAGTAAAAGTTATTTAAAAAAATTAATATGGCTACGGATTTGAGGAATAAACTAGATCATATTAGGCCGAGTTTATACATCCTAAGAGCCTCAGGCTGTACTAGTTTAGCCTAGACTAAATTAGTTAATACTGATATTTTGGCCTAAATCATTGGATAAACTAGTATGGCTTACAGTTTTATTAGGCCAGACCATGTTTAGCTTAGGTTAGGTTATCTAACAGCATTTTCACGCAAAATATGCCTTGATGAAACATGTCCAAGGTCAATTTATGTTACTATTCACAACATTTTCGCGCTAACTGTGCACGATGAAACATGTCCAAGATCAGTTTATGTTACTATTCAACAACATTTTCGCGTCTAACTGTGCACGATGAAACATATCCAAGATCGGTTTATGTTACTATTCAACAACATTTTCGCGCTAACTGTGCACGATGAAACATGTCCAAGGTCGATGCATCGTATAGGTTGAGAAGGATGAAAACAGAGTATTGCCTAAAAACATCAGGCTATACCGGTTTATCTTACAAGTGGCAGGATGTATCAATTCGGCCCAGTCCGATCTAGTTGGTCTTTGGACTGTAACACATAATATATTCAATGAAGGTGGGGGGTCAATTTTTTTTTAAAGTATGATTTTATAATATGATTGGTTTCGCTATTCAAAATGATCACACTTTATCACCCGAGATAACACAAAACATTAAACGTTATCTTTTTCAAATAGAGAACACCCATATCTTCTCTTATAAGAACACAAACAAACAAACAAACAAAAATCCCCTCTACCCGGAATAGTAATTATAATTAAGTTTCTACATTGTCTTCCATAAACTCGCTACGAGCAAGACATTGCGATAGCAAAGTCGCTCAACAATAGCGATTGTAAAATAACACAGTGGGAGTTAAACCGACCAGTGTAAAAGGAAGGGGAATGTTACAATCATTAAGTAGTAATTAATGACAGGATTAGCGTCCTTTCGTTACAAACGGGTTGTAAGAGAGGGGTGGGGGTAGAGGGGTATCACGGTGGGTAGACCACGACCTTTAATATCTGACTCGCGATTCATTACCAGCGGCAAGCGACCTAGGATAGGAGGATAAGGATCTTTTACGGAGGTGTCGTTTTGGTGGCAGCGCGCAGGTGTTCACAGAGATAGAGGTTTTCATATTTATGAATTCTAAAGCAATTTGTCTTTGAAATATACAGAGGTAGTAACAGGGCTAGCGCAAGGATTTATTTCATGCGCCTTAGGTAAGACCTAAAATATGTCACAGTTGTATTCTATATAAGTTAATATAAATAAAATAATTAAACAAACAGTGCTGTAGCTATCTGATCTGAAGGAGGTGTCAAAACATCGTAAAAAGGGGGTAAGGGGGGGATTAAGTTGTGCCTTCTCTCCTACCTCACCCCCCCCCCTCTTCATAAATCATTATAAGCTTTTACTTTTTTCTTAATATTTTAGAAAGTCTTCATTAAATATTTTTACTTCCTCTCAATACCTTGTAGAGAGAATATTGTGATAGACATTAAAATTGAACTCGAGATGTTGATAAATGTCGACGTTTCATGAGCCCCTGAAACAAAAAAAAAGTTGTTTTCGCAATGCCGTCTGTCTGTCTGTACCTCGGGCTAGAGCCGAAACTGGTTTACCAATTGGGCTAAAACTTGGTATCTGGGGTTTTCATAAGGTACCCCCAGTATTAAAAAAAAAATTAGATATCTAACCCTAAATTTAAGTTTAATTTGCCGAGGGTTTAAAAAAATCAATGTTCTCAAAATTCAATATCTTTACACTGTTTATCATTAAAATTAAGATGACGATTCTCATTTTCTCATAAAAATTACTTTGAGGGTACTTAACATAAGGGAAATTTTTCAATTTTCACTATTTCTTCGCAACTATTTGAGATATTAAATATCTTATCATCGCAAAGTTGTAGTACTATTAAGGATAACAATATTTTACTTAAAATACGCTTTTTATAAAACCAATAATTTCTGAGCTATAAGCATCTATACTTTTTAATTCAGGTTTTTGAAAATGATTTGATTCTTATTCTTTTTGGTGAACAAAGATGTTTCTCTTTTCTCAATCTTTCTGTAACGTTGTTCCTAGTTCCTAATGCCACAGAGCAAGTAATAGTAAATATTGTTTCGTTTATGATCTTTGGTGCAATGTATCTACAACATTGTATTGACCTATTATTTCATCTCAAAAAATTAATCTTACGACATTTGAGTAAATCTTTATTTTATGGTAAAAGCGAGAGAAAGCCTGTGCGGTGCACCATACCATTTATTTTTAAATTTATTTGAGGTATTTAACGTGCAGTTTCTGAACCAACTGTTTATATCAGCACTATACGACTTATAAACTAACTTAAATCTAAAATAAACACAACATTCAGTCCTCACCCGTTAATTTATCACTGTGAAACCTACCGACCGAGTTAAACTGTAGGACTAGTATATATACTTGCGTTTATATTTGTGAGTGTAGATTTTTTTTAATACTTAGAATTAATGATAATATTGTTATTTTTAACTATTATTTAAATAGTTAAAATACCAAAGATATAAGCTCATAGGCTATGCTTGATATAATAAACGTTGAGCCATTTACCTCTCCTTGAACGTTGCTAGTGATAATTAAAACTCAATTAACTCGAATAATCTTAACAGGAATAGGCCAGACACTTATGATTAGTGATTTGGTGCACTAAGTTACGGTAGGACTTTCACTAAGGTGGGAGTGTTACGACACGAGGAAAGGGTAGTGTTTTTACAGATTTTATAGCAAAACATTTTTTTAGTCTAATTAAGTAGAAAATTGCTCCAGTAGAAACATATAACTTAATTTTTTTAACACGATAGTATCAACAATTATTGATGAATATCTGTAATAAACATTTTAATAAAAGAACGTTTTAAATTACGAGAAAAAGGTGCCCTTTAATCCAGTTCAAAGACATCATTGACACATATTCAAGAAATGTTGAGGTCACCATGTGAAGAAAATTAAACTACGTTTCCACTAGAGCAATATTCTACCTTTTTTTTTTAGCACCACGTCTTACTACACGTTAAGGTTATACGTTTATGTATTAATTACGCTAGTTATTTTAGGGATTGGTACGGCTATATTTATAGGAAGTGTAATCGCATTTGCGTGGAGGCAAAGTGGAAAAGCATTACATAAAAAAAAACATCCTTAGTACACCCAACTTGAGATTCGAACCTCAAATATCTCCGTCATCGGCAGTCTAGTCTACTGTAAGAGTAGTGCGTTAGACCACGCGGCCATCACAGCGAGTAGCAATAAAGTAAAATAATATGCTAATAAGGTTAAATATTAACTCTGTTGACCGTGAAGATATTTTTGTTGTATTTTCTACAAGTTCTTTCTTAACAAAAATCCTAATAAACAAACACATTATATATATATATATATATATATATNAAACAAACAAAATATATATATATATATATATATATATATATATATATATATATAATTTTGTATAAATCCACACACTTAGGTTATCCAAAATTTTCCACGTGTGTGTGTGTAGTGGACGATCCTAGTTGACCACTTCACTCCCCCACACCCCACCCCCGTCTTCTCAGTGACGTCATCCGATGATCCCGTGCACCCCTCGTGGAGAGGGGTGAATTAGCTCGGTGGGATCCCTGCCTGCCTGCCTCTATCTCTCCCAACACCGGAAGATCAATAACGGAACAGCAGCGCTGGAAGAACGGGGACAAGGGTGAAAGAGGGGGAGGGGGAGTGAAGAATATAAGAGAACCCGCACCTTCTTCTTTCACTGATACTTGTACTACAGTCAGATTCAGAGTGGAAGACACCTTTTTTATNGAAGAAGGGCCACAACAAACTTTTCCTCAACAATCCTTATATATTCATACGTCAGGTCATGTTATCCCCTGCTATCGCTTTTATTTGATAAGTAATGGTGTTTTCCATTAATATTATTTTAGTTAAAATTGTATCAAAAATACCTTTCCTCGAATACAATCTACATTTTGACCAAGGATTCTAAATTTATAATCAGAATCCTACATAACAAGGTTTTTGATAACTAGAATAAGAGGTTAAATCTGCCATATCGGTGCGATTTTTTTCTTCCTCCTCCTCTTTCAATTACAATTTTGTTCACATTAATGTATTTATTTGACTTATATTTAACGTGCACTTTCTGAACCGACTGATTATTTCAGCACACGAGAATTTCTATGAACGAGAGTGAAAGGGCCAAACAATTGTGTCAGAAAATGTATTTTCACATACCTTCCAGTGTTCTTCTACATCCCACAATTGACATGGGACCCACGGCTTTACTTTCCCTCCGAAGGAAATTGTGCTACGGAGTTTAGAACTCAATAAAAATTCGTCAACCCGGGCTGGGTTTGAGCCCACGAGACCAGCACTTTACCCCAAGACTATGTGGTTGACTTCACAATTGATAAGGTTAATGTTCTGGGGTCTGTTAGATAAGTTTATTCTAATAATGATGTTAACCAAGCTACTTGTAAGCATAATAATAATAACTCTAAATAATAATAATTCTAATTTAAAATTTAAAAAATAATCAATTTTGAAATTTGCTTGAATCCTCTAGTCTCTAATATCTTTAAGGATTCAAGGATTTATAAATCTCTTTCCTAAAAAAAAACTAGTAGCCAATATTAAAAATAAGATCAATGTCGATCGCAAAAATATCTGTATTCTCTAAAAGTTTCTTCCCAACAGAATCCTACTCTACCTTTTCTTCTTGCCACCGTTTGCTTCGTCCTTAACCTCTTTTTATTATTATTATTATCATCATCATCATCATCACCACGTATTACTACCCTTTCGGGTTATAAGCACTCACACTAATGTGTAATGGTAGGGTGATTGTGAGATAAAATGGAAAACCTACAGTTTAACGTGGGATCCGAACCACGGTGGAGGCCTGGCACTCCCCACATTCACAAGTTGTGATTAATACACGTCTTGTCAGAACCTATTTTTAACAAGTAGACCTACATAAGTTTTTTAACAATTTTTTCTACCGTGTCTCCCTACACGTTCGCGTTATTTCCCCTATAGTCTATATTAATTAATGAAATAAATTCGTAAGGTGGAATTTGGGAAGGGGAGAGGGAGGTGATATTCAATACGCCCAGCTAGGATTCGATTTCCGACCTCTCGATCGCCAGCAAAACAAATTAAATGAGCAGGAAACATAAATCACGTTCTTACAGACATGTATCTTTTTTTCCGCATACATCACTCGAGCAATAAGACTTTACGGCTAAAACAAAATTTAATTGTAGGATTTTAAAATTTAACACGAAATTCAATACCGGGCTTGTATTTATGTTTTTGTTTAGATATTATGTTTAACTCAAACGCTATTAACTACTTATCCTAAGTGGTATAGATACTAAAAGGTTGTCTTAAGAAAGTGCACCCACATTAGCGTGAAGAGAGGCAATGGTACATGGGTACAGTATGCCCACCCAAATTTTGAAACATAATATCATTTAAACCTACCCATTATCTAATACCACACCCCTACCTAGTATTTAAAGGGGAATTATTATAATTTTACACATTTGTGTACATTAAGTTTAGAAGTATATTGTTTGTAAACTATGTGAAAAGCACATTATTTAACTAAGATAATGCCTCTAATTACCATGAACATCTTCTAATTAGCTCCCAGATAACATGTTTAAGAATGTATCGGGAAAGTGATCCTATTTTTATTTTTACAAATCTTCGCCAAACAACCATAGGCCTATGGTTTAGTTAAAAATTTGACGACTTTACTTTCCTAACAACCCCCATAAAAAAGTTTCCCCCAATTTGACTTTTATATAAGACTTTACGTAGGCCTATCTGTACCTTTGAAGAGAGGACGAGATTACAACAGTGATAAATATCGTGTGGAAAAAACCAATCCCTTGATAAATCCGGTCGAGATTCGAACCTCGATCTCCCCATCATCGGCAGTCTAGTCTACTGCGAGAGTAGCGCGTTAAACCACGCGGCCATCGAAGCCGGTCATTATTTACTCAGTCTAAAGTTATTCATAGTTTAACGTTACTATGAGCCACAGTGGATTTTTATAGGCGATTCTAAAATGTTCATTAAGCCTCAATTTTTCTTTTTTAAAATTTCATTCATACAATGATTGTATTTGTAAGTCCATATGAATAATAACTTATTCACGTCACTATTTCCCTCCACTCCACCCCTCCTTCTACAACCATCACCCCTCTAAATATTTATCACCGTATTGGATCGCAGAGTGATGGAATATTTTAACGATAGCTGCCATTCAGCTTTCGCTTACCGAAACTCATTTAATTTTCTTTCGAAAAAAAAAAAAAATAATCGTATCTCCCCTGTGAAATAGTAATAATAATAACAATAAAAATATATATCACCCACCCATGCTTGCGATACTTTTGTTCTATGGCTATGCCACCTTTTGAAAAAGGTTCGATTTCGTTAAGGTTTTTTTTTCCGATGCTACCATCAAAAATCATTTCCCGGAACCTGTGAATGGTGTCGCTACGCACTTTACTCACATCGATTCACGCCTGAGGTGCGTGAAACAAAGTGTCGGTGGAACTGAAGTGTATGCGAGGAGGATTTAGAGAAGGAAGGGAAGTTATAACCCATCACGGCCCCCCCCTCCCCCCCCAAAAAAAAGTAGTCCGAAGTTCCGGTGAATACCGTCTTTTTTTTTTCTAGACACTCTCCATCAGGTTCTAAACCATAAAATACACTAAAAAAGACATTTAACACTATGATACTAGAAGCACCTGTGGACACGCGGACAATGGAGTCTGGATTGGTTTGCCGTTGACAGAGAGAGAGAGAGCAGGCCAAGAAAATATTAACCACGTGCATTGTGTTGGTTTTCTCCTTAATGTTATCTCATTATGTCTACATGCAAATGTCGGTACAATTCGTCTCATCCCTACCTTTTTAATGTAAATATTCGTAGAGCCCTAACGTGAGTTGACACATTCATTTTTGTAGTTTTTTATAACAAAATGTATTTAGGCACGATGAATAAAATAAAGTTTCATTTTTATTTTCTACATATAGCAGCCTCAAAAACTCCCAAATATTTGTCATGGATATCCTGATATTTGATAAGCACTTTTTCTCTTTAATTTAAAAAAAGTTTCTCATTAAATTTTCAAGAACTATTGATATTACTAGATGTACAAAATTAAACTAAATTGTATCCACTCATGCATTGTTTTATTTACTATGGCTGAGTAATGTTATTGCTATAATAACTGCAAAAACACTGGTCTTAAGAGGGACGCTCCGGTAAACGAGAAATTGCCGCAGAGACGTTCAGATTTAACGCAATATTTAATTCTACGATGAGTTATTTCAAAATATGGTTCACGCAAAAAAAAAAAGTTGAAAGATTCAAAAGGGCTCGTTTTCTTTAACAACTCTTAAGTCTTATTAATGTAAAAAAAAAGTGTTAAAATGAGACAGTTTACTTTAAACTTCTTTATTTTTTAAGCATATTTGTGGAGCTATGAGACTAGGGTTGATGAAAAAGGGCTCTAGGTTTAGCCTTTGTATAAAAAACACAGTAATTTTTGATAAACCCACAACATAAAATTTTAATATATTTGAGAACTAAAATCGAGCTTCTCTCTTTACCTAGAGATAGGAAGTTCCCTTCTTTCTTATTGACATGACAAAATGGTGTTTTAGGTAAAAGGTGAAAGGGAGTATAATCTTAAAGAGAATATATGAATAGTTCCAGAAAACGACTCAGACTATTGTGTTTTTAAGCCGTGTGGTCTGACAGTGATACCTCACTTACTGAGACCGCCGCCTTAAACTCGTTATCGGTTCCATCCCACCTTAACTCCCATCACCCCTTTTAAATTGTCTTGCGAGTTGTCAAGTCAGCGATTGGACGGAACATCTTTTTGATCTTTTTTTCACAAATCAAGTTTCATGAAAATGGAAAATACTCAAAAGAATGTTTGTGCCGCCCCTGTTAAGAAATCCTACTATATCGTGAGACACCATTGGGGACAAATCTTGTCATCTCATCCAAACCTGGTTTGGCCAGTTTTTTTAAAATGTTAAATTGTGACCCTCCTGCTTCGAGAATCCTGAGTTCATATCCCAGTTTGTATTTTTATATGCTTCACAATATATTCATTGGCAGAAGGGAAATGATCACTCAAGAAATATCAAAGGGAAGATGGGTTGTATTTGAGCTGTCTGGAAGATCTGGCTTTGTGTAAAATAAAGGGTTCAAAGTTCCCTGGTTCGAATACCATTCATCTTGTGCAGTGCATTATTAAGAAACTATTTTTTTTTCTGTATAAACTACTTCCGAACAACTTATCATCCCCTCACTTCAGTGGTCACATGATCCAAGGAGTCACTATCACGATGGACTGGATTTACAAAGAGTGAGAGATCGGGTTTGGCATCTCTTTTGGATGTACTAGGGGTGTTTTTGACTTAAATTGTTTCCCAGTCTCACTCCACGCAATTTAAGATACACTTCCTACAACTCTACCGTCCTCATCCTTACCCCATGTGTTAATATATGCAGATATACCGAAAGGGTAGTAAGACGTGGTTCATAAAACAAACCCAAAATTAATTACGTCTACATTTTTCACCTAGTAAACATAATTTTGCTATCTTAAAGAAATTTGAAATATGTGTTTTATAAAACGTAGAAAAAAAAGATTTCTCTCTTTGCTTCAGATGGACATTAAATTTAAATATGCTACAAATGACATAAAATAAATACTAAAATATTATTAGCCTTGTGTTATTATTTTGGTCAATATTTTAACTCCCGAGTGTACAATAATCTAGTTAGGTTAAAAATCAACGAGTACGCACTGTAATCATAAATTAATTCCCAGAAAAAAAAGACTATAACTATTTTTTACCATGACTATACCTAGTAATTCACCTTACAAGATTCAAAACTCTAAAAAAGGGGAATTACCATCAAACAAGGTAAAGCCAGCGTTAATATAGGTTTCTTATTTTCTTTTTCTTAGAAATAAAATAAAAACTTTGAGGTTTTCAATTTCAGACTTGATCCAACCTTATATACCTGCACATAAACACACCGAATTTTGCATTTCCAGATTTGTGAGATGTTAACACTTCATGAAATAAAAAAAAGAGGATATGGGGTAAAGAAGGGATAGAGCTTTGCAAGTCGAACACGACTTCATTACGCTGTGCAAATATTGTCTTTACTCTGGGCGAAGCTTTAACGAACACAAACCGCTAGTCAAAAACGACTGGCGATCGTTTCCAAGTTCCGCTTGTAAATCATAGCTCAAAACGTTTCTGGGTGAGAGGTCCAGTAAAGACCACCCGCGATATCACGGCAGCATTAGGCCTGCCGAAGACATCGTCTGTGATCAAATAGCAGGACTACAATATTATCAGGGTGTGTTAAAATCTAAACATTCTATTTTAAGATTTTAATTTTTCTCCCTTTACCCCCCAAAAAATATATTCTTCATTCAAATGTGTTTAAAATCATGTATGATCATCATTTATTAGATTTACAGTGGATCCTCGTATAACCGGCTCTCAATGAACCGGATATCCAGACTGAAATTTTGCAATAATTTTTTTTCTTCAAATATTGGGATTGAAGAATTATTAAAAAAAAATCTTTTCAAATACATTAATTAATAACAATAATACTCAATTCGGTGGCCGCATGGTCTAACGCACTATACTCTCGCAGTAGACTAGACTGCTGATGACGGAGAGATTGAGGTTCGAATCTCGGTCGGGTACACTGAGTTTTTTCCCCAAAAATTATTTTCTAATCTCTTTCCACGCAACGATGGGTACACTTCCTATAAATATAACCATCCTAATCCCTAAAACCATTAGTGTAATTAGTACACAAGGGTATAAACAGAACGGGTAGTAAGATGCGATGCTAAAAAAAAATAAAAATACGATACTGTAGTCGCAGAGTGAATACAGTACTGTACTGAACTAAAGCTGTACTGCAATCAGTGGTACAGTATGCTGTAGTTTTGTCAGAGGTAAAAGTATGTTTTGTTAATAAACACGTGCTTCGGTAGGATTTCTCAGCGTACTGATGCGCACTGCCATCATTGTTCCTATAATTTCAGGATTATCCGGATTTTCATTAATCCGGATGACATCGAGTTCCATTCTGATCCGATGAAAAAGGTTCTACTGCATATATATTTATGTTAAATAAATAACTAAATAAATAAGTAAACCTAGTTTAGAGCTATCCCCATCAAACATGATATTAATTATACCCATACTGGTGAGCACGCGAAATAAACGCGGAGATCGCCGGAGACCGGGAGCTAGAAATTTTAATCCTGGCATGATGTATTGAGGGTGTAGTTTACTAAATTGTTTCCCACTCTCCCTTCAAGAAAATAAGTGTCCTTTTTATCTCTAACGTTTACCTCCCGATTAGCTTAAGTTAAAATACGTTTAACACAGACGGGTAATAAGACGTGCTGAAAAACAAACACCCAATTAGACAAATCGGTTTAACCTTTATAAAACTCAAATTTGTCTTCTAAGCAATTGACCAACATTTTTCTCGGACAAGGATATGATAAAAAGAGATAAAAAATGTATAAAATCCTCACTTGACAATACAAATAAACATATACACTTATCATGAAGCTTAAGATAAAGAATACTCAAATAAAAAGTGAACAATTTTACAATTTGCTTCAGTGGTCGAATGGTTTAAGACGTCACTCTCACAATAGACTTGAATTCTGATAACAGGGAGATCAGGGTTCGAATTCCGGTCGGTTGTACTGAGGGTAGTTTTTACTAAATGATTTTACACTCTCCATCCACGGAAATGTTGGTACACTTTCGAAAAATTACTTGTTAATAATATTTGACAAGATTTCGAGAGCTCACCAATAGAGAACAAGTTTTGGTTTCCCAACATCATAAGGGCCTTTCCTGCTTTGTGTTAGTTTTGGTTTCGTATCCCGTTTAAAACCTTTCTAGAGCCCTTTAAAGCTGATCTCAAGCCAGTAGCACACTCCAGAGTAGTGGGTCAAACGAGTCTTCTCATTCCCTTTCCTTTACCTTCTCTTTAAGATCATAAATAATTTTGGGCGTATTACAGATGGGCCACGAGTTCCTTATTAGGATTGTAAACAAGGCGTACTGAGGTACTAACTCAGCCCCGGCTGTTGTGGCGCCCCATTTAGGATGGCTGTAAATGTTTTCTCAAGCTGAGCGAATAAAAGTTAAGTGATGGATAGTGAGACAGTACCAAATTCTAAGCTACAGTAACTCCATGGCTTCTTTGGTGCTGACTGACAGCTCACAGCTGACCTCTCACACTCAACATTTAGGTATAATACCTAAATTTTGACCGTCAGAAGTGACAGCTGCTAAACACATGTTTTTGCAGATCATATGGTTCGGCGTAGGGATACATAATTTGGTCTGGTAACTTTTCAAAGCTTTTAGCTGTCAGCTGTGAGCTGTCAGTCAGCACCAAAGAAGCCATAGGGCTACTGTAGTCTAACCTAACCAAGTCTAACTCAACCTAATACAAGGCAAAAAAGATTGGTGGTGCTGAATTCATATCGGGTCTATTATCTGTTAAGAGTCCTCCTAGCCAGTGATCTTGGTCCAACTAAGCTATGAACTGGGACATGGAATCCTATGGCTCAAATATTATGCACCGATAGTTTTAACAAAATCTAAAAAAAACATTTAAAGCACAACTAAATATCCATAAACACATAGCCAACATTTTAATACCAGGCTAACAACTCCATATTCAAAAGATGTGTACTACTGCACACAGAAAGTGCCTATTAAATTCCAAATATGGAGGGGAAAAAATAAACATAATAAGATTACTGCATTAAATTTACCACTCCCCTGCCCCCACCTGTCTACTGAGCTAAGGGTCCCTGGTTCGATTCCCGGGATGACTCAAAGATGTATTATTGGTGAGATTTAAGTTTCCCCCTTTAAAAGTGATGTATTAACGGCAGGGGGCTGGGTGTTGTGTGTGTGCTATGTTTAAGTTAGAAACTTAGTCGCGTACTGACATTATCATAGGTCCAGAAAGTGCAAGTCAAATACCTCAAATAAATTTAAATACTTTTTAGATATTTAACGTGCACTTTTTGAACCCATTGATTAAATCAGCAAATGACTTTAAACTAACTAAAATCTAGAACAGACACAACATCCAGCCCCCTGCCGTTAATTCATCACTGTGAAAGGGGAAACCCACATTTCACCTATGATAATTTTTAGTTCACTAGGGGAATCAAACCCGGTTACTTTAACTCGATGGACAGACCCTTTACCGACTGAGCTAAGGCACCAATCATTCTCAAAAAACAGTTCTAAAGCGCGCCGCTGTACCTGGTAGTTTCCTACAGACTCTAGAAACTCATCAGTGCGTAAAGGCGGTTCGTACACGAGTTATGGTGTCCTAATATAGAAGGATCATCTCTAGATTTTATTTCCTCGAGTGAGCTGTGGTCACTGAACGCAATAACCTCTCATTAAACATTATCATGTGAGCTCCGCTTTCCCTCAATATGTCCCAACAGTTCGTACAGCGTACACCTACACGTTTCACATCCTGTACTCATCACAAGACATTATTAAAATAGTCAAGTCTCGTAGATCACGGTGAGTGGGACATTCTAGAATCTTGTTCAGCTCAAGATAGGGATAGGATGTAATGAGGAGGACTGGATAGACCTAGTTCAAGACGGGAATAAGTGGCGTACCTTTTTTAAGTGCAGCAATGAACATAGAGTTCCTAGTGTCATAGAATAAGTAAGTTATCTTATATATATATTGATGCTATCTGCCAAAAGTGGCAGTTCCACATCACATGACTTGAACCATGAATATATTAAAATATAGTTTATTAACGACGCGGAAGGCTGGATTTAGAAGAAGTGTATCAGTTCTTGTATGGAGGAAGTGTGAAACACCATTTAGTAAAAACCACCTTCAATACACCCGATCGGTAATCGAAACTTCATCTCCCCGCTAACGACACCCTAATCTATTTCGAAAGCGATGCCTTAGACCATGAGGCCACTGAAGCGACTGTTAATTTTATAAAAGTTGGTATCGCACACAATTGTTGCAAAGTGCCCCCAGGATAGCCAACAACAGAAGAGAGAGAGAGAGAGAGAGAGAAAGAGAAAAATTCCCTGTGGTGAGTTGAGGCCTTTCCTTCTCTTCCCACGCACAATACGAGCCCAACACGAGCAAACACAAGACGCGCGCGCACACACACACACACACACACACACACACACACACATCTAAAAAAGGTGAACAATAATTCGAATTTGCCCTCTTGGCCTGTGCTCGCTGGAGACAATTATGACTCGACTCAACGGCGGTTGTTTAACGCCATCATTGTGCTCATCAAACGAAAGTACATCTGGGAAACTTTTTTTTTGTAGCCCCGCGTCTTACTGCCCGTTTTATTAAAACTTATGTACTAATTATTTTAATGGTTTTAAGAATTAGGAAGGTTATATTTAAATGAAGTTTATCCGCATTTGCGTGGAGGGAGAATGGAAAACTATTTTGTAAAAACCACAATCTTGATAAACTAATTAATATAAACCTGATTTTATGATAAAAGTTATTTTATTTGTGTAATTGAAGTTGTTTAAAATGTTAAACTTTAGTGATCATTCAAAATATTGATGTTTTTTAAAATGTGCATCGTTTCTTACTACCCCTACGGGTTATCAAAATATTAACACTAATAGGGTAAGGATGAGGTAGGTAAAAAAATAAAGTAACAGTATCCGCATGTGAGGGGAAGGAGAGTGGAAAACCATTTAATAAAATAAAAAAACACCTATGCTCATTCGGCTAAGATTATTTCTCTTAACTTACCCGTCAACGGCAAACCAAATCAGATGATAATGTGTAACGGCGCGCTGTCGTATCCGTCCTGACGTCCTTGGTTCAGCCCTGACTGGGTTAGTATACGGTCTAATCACTCTGGATTCACGTGCGTCAGTTTATTTCTCAGCGCTAGATCTAAATACATTGTATTCGGGTGTCACATAGTTCCACGTTCCTATCCAACGATTGGAGTGCCCACAAATTAATATTTAGGATTAATTTATTCCATACTTACGATACACCAACTTAGCTCAGTCGCTATCCGCGTGACTACCAATTGATATGAGTGTCTAGGGTTTTATTCCTGGTATGAATGAAAAAAAAAAGTTTCATTGATTAAATTAAGGTTTCTGTCACATTGATAACTTAGTGGCCGGATAGTTTTGGTGTTGTGTATGCTCTAGAATTAATTTAGTTCGAAAGTCGTGTGTTAATAAAACACCAAATTAAAAATAAATATATTAAACAAAGTTGACCTGTGGACTTGGAGGGGGGTAGGGGAGGTTAAAGTGCTCGCCTCAGGACCCGATGTTTGTGGGTTTAACCCCAGCTGGGGTCAACGGATATGTCTTGATCAATAGAAATCCGTAGCACAACTTCCTTCGTAGGGGAAGTAAAGGCGTCGATCCTATGTCGATTGTGACATGTAAAACAACCCTGGAAGTTATGATAAAATACTTTTGCTGGCAAAATTGTTAGGCTCTTTCACGCACGCTTATATACGTACTTATGTAATCAGTCGGTTCAGAAAGTGCACGTTAAATACTTCAAATACATAATAATAAACAAAGTTTCAAGATTAACAATTTGACGATGATGGTTCTCACATCGTGTACTTATCGGAAACATGGAGCTACGAACCCGCACCGGTACTAACTATAGATTATGTAACTTCACCGCATATCCCTTCAGGCGACAGCGTATAACCCACCGTCATAAACAGACCATAGCCAAGTCACACTATGTAAGAGGTATTATTATTGTTAGCACCGCGTCATACTACCCGTTCGGGTTATACACACTTACGCTAATGTTTAATAGTAGGCTGATTGTGAGATGAAATGGTTTAACGTGGAGTCCGAACCACGGTGGAGGCCTGGCATTCCCCTACATTCACAAGATGTCTTGTCAGAGGTGAAGGAAGGGTTTGGTAATCAGATAAATATGTGCCGGGACCTAGGATTGAACCCCGGCCACCAGCACAGAAGTCTGACACCTTACCCCTAGACCGCCAGGTCACCTTGTAAGAGGTAAAGTCGGTAACAGGAGTTGAACTGTTTCTTAGAATATATATCATTTCCGTCACAGGTAATGGTTGCTGCAGTTCACTTTCCGTAATAACTTTTCACGTATTTTTGCGTCAGGCCATGTAATATGCAATTACTGTTACTTTTTGATAGATATAAATACCTGACTAAATTAGCACTAGTAAAATGCTATAAAATTTGGTTGCCAAACATAATATTGTATTTTATAAAATGACCTACTCATGAAAATTGGACTGTAAAAGCAATTCATAGTAGTATTTTATTAAGGACGTCGGCTATAAGTGAAGTCACAGCCGGTCAAGTCAGGATTTCCCATGTTAATGGATTTACGTTTTACTCAGCTAGCTTTAAAGATATCACGTTGAAACAAGACCCATAAATTCTTAAACCGTTCTGAAAATAGTCCCACAGTATCACCAAATTATTATTTTTATCTTGGTCACGAAAATGTTCTGTAGGAGTCTTCCTGCCAGGATGTAGATTAAAAAAGTCCGTGGTAACATATATAATAATAATAATAATAATAATAATATTTAGCACCACATCTTACTACCCGTTCGGGTTATACGCTTTAAATACTAATTACGCTAATGTATTAGGGATTGGGAAGGTTGAATTAGAGGAAGTGAACACGCTTTTGCGTGGAGGAAGAGTGGAAAATCATTTAGGAAAAACCACCCCCAGTTCACCTGACCGAGATTCGAACCTCGATCTCCCCATCCTCAGCAGTCGAGCTCTACACGACAAGCGCGTTAGCCAACTACGCCACCGAGGCGGGTGGTAACATATATTATATATATATATGTCATATGTCTATATATACATGTCATATATCTATATATATACATATCATATATATATATATATATATATATATATATATATACATGTCATATATCTATATACACACACATATGTCATATATCAGTTTCAAAATGAAAAACAAAACACGAAAAGTCAACAGTAGAAACGCATAAGAAAATATTAATACAGAATAGAAAATAATATTAAACCAAAATTAACACAAATCTAACATTTAACGTAACTAAAATTCTATTCCTCTTTAATATTATATTTTACCTAAGTCCTACATCCGCGCTATGAACATTTTCACACTCAGGGTGAGGAAGAGGTAAGTGGAATTTTTAGGTGAACTGTATACACATTTGGGTAAAGAGAGTATAAATAACTTTTTAATTAATATTATCAGGTGTTCTGTCTTACGACAGGTCTATTCCTTTAGTCAGTGAACTTAGACCACCAGTGCGCCCTATACTTTGCCTCCTTCTTGAGCCCACAGAATCTTTTTTTTCCCCTTCAAGTCATCCAATATTTGAATCCTCCTCCTTCCTAACCTCTTATTTCCCTCAACCTTTCCTTCTATGACAACGTGCAGAAGGCAGTTCCTTCCAAGGATGTGTTCGATTTAGTTTGCTTTGTACTAAAGAATTACATCCAAAATAGTTCTCTCCTCACCCACTCTTCTTAGGACTTGTTCATTTGTCCCGCTGTCTGTCCACCTGATCTTCTCAAGTCTTCTACAGCACCACATTTAAGAAAAAAACAAACACCTTTAGCTTACCCTGCTGGAATTTGAATCCCGACTTTCCCATCCCATGTAGATGATCTTGACGTTTAGTCTGCCTGCCCAACGATGTGTATCGGTGGCCTTGCATGGTCTCGGCAAGAAATTAGTACAATCTCTCAAATCTGCAATATTTTTTTTCCTTTTTATCAAGCACGTCCATACATTATATATGTTGGTGTCAACCAGTTGAGACTCACTTAGGGTCGAGGAATGCCGTCTAAGTAGTTCAGTAGGCCCTACTTACTATGCTCGTCCCAAGCTCTACTTGTTATTGATTACGTCAATATACCACGGAGGGGGTCAAGTGGGTTTAACTTGTGACGTCACCCTGATGGATAGCCACTATTGCGAATGAGAGTGGCCTAGTTCGACAAAAAGAGCAACACTATTTTCGCTCGGTTTTTTTTATTAGTTCCTTGGAGTTTTTTTTTTTGGTATAGTGGTATTTTATGAACACTACAGTACAATTTTAACGACGTTGCCTACTTGGAGATTTGGAAGCTATTTTGCAAAGCGGGTTGCATCTTTACTTGACGCACCTAAGCAGTCTAAGCATTAGTGCACTTAGACGACAATGTACTAAATAGAAACAGAGGGAATAAAATTAGAGGATCACCCTGAGAGATCTCTTGTCTAAGTGCTGATAACTCCTTCCCTCTTCCTCTGATTAGTTTACACACCAACTTTAATGTTTGCGCCTTGAAAACGTTGACTTTCTCATTAATATTACCTTTTTCTTGTTTCCTATTATAGATAAGACACTTGCTACCACGGACTTTTTTAATCTACATCCTGGCAGGAAGACTCCTACAGGACATTTTCATGACCAAGACAAATAGCTTGAGTTGTAGAGCATTAAAAAAATTGTTATTATTATTATTGGCATCACGTCTTATTCGAGTTCGAGTTATACGCACTTACGCTAATGTGTAATGGTAGGGTGATTTCGAGATGAAATGGAGGACCTACAGTTTAACGTGGGATCCGAACCACGGTAGAGGCTTGGTATTCCCCACATTCACAAGTTGTGATTGATACACGTCTTGTCAGAGGTGAAGGAAGGGTTTGGTAATCAGATAAATCTGTGCCGGGACCAAGGATTGAACCCTGGACCCCCAGCACAGAAGTCCAACACTTTACTCCAAAACCGCCAGGCCCCCGTTATAAAAAAAATAATTAAAAAAACTACTTAAAGATAAAAATAATCATTTTGTGACACCTTAGGATTATTTTCAGAATTATTTGAGAATTTATGGTTTTTGTTTCAACGTTATATCTTTAAAACTCGCCGAGTAAAACGTAAATTCACTAACACGGGAAATCCTATCCATGACGTCATAGGTAGGCAACGTCATTAATAGTAAGAGCCTTATATTAATGCTTGAAAGTTACTGGATCAACTTACTTCGTACATCAAGTGATGTCACATTTGATAGATTTTTTATCGATGCTTCTTAAATAACTCTAATAATAAAGTAAAATGTTTTGGCCACAAAGTGGTTTTTTTCTAAAAGACCTTTCATATAAAATGTGTACTGTACCTAACATATTATATATAAGAGACGGGTTGAATCTTATATTTATAAAATACGAATCTTAAATTTTCTTCCAAATCTCGAATCTATAAAAAAATGTATGATTTTAGTTTTAGTGAAAATATCAAAAAATTCAATTTAAAATGGTTGTCAAAAGCTTGGTTACAGAGACAAATTATATTTGATGTGTCATGTTTATTACGTCATAAACAAAGATAACATTTTTTATGTAAATAATTTTAATAATAAAATTTTATCCTCCCATTTTATCAATTGTTTAAAATTGTTATTTTACATCAAGGTCATCATAATTGTATTCGAGATACTTTTTATTTTTTTATTTTTACGAATTTCTAAATCTCTCAAATTCCCAATTAAATCGGCACATGACTTACAGACTAAACTTATCAACAGCAGTAGGCCTACGTCATAAACACATTCAACCATAGAGTCTAGAAATGAACTAATTTGTTATCAGGATAAATTCATCTACAATTAGTAATACGCTCCATCAGTAGCGTGTGGACTCGTTTCGTTAGGCACGTTTAGTGGTAAATCTCATTCAGTCTGGTTACGGTTACGGAGAGTAGGCCTACTAGGAGTTTTTTTTATTTACTCTATATATAATCCACCAGTGTACACCCAACATGAACTAGAACACCAACCTCCGGATACCTGGTCAACCAAATAAGATGAGACTGACGCCTTTGTCCTCGTGTCCACCAGTGTAGATTGTCGGTAAAAAAAAGGTGATAATCTACCACTAGGAAGGTTTTGAGATATGCAAACATTTTTTGACAAATTTAAACTGAAAGACTTACGAAAAGTTTCGTCTTCTTCTAAATTGAATTATTTAATTTATATCCATTCGAGAGTGAAGATTGTCTTCAAAAGTTTTAAAAGGTAATTAACTTCAAGGAATTAGCTCAAATTAATCAAGCGAGGTAAGAGGAAGATGAAAACGAAAACCGGGTGGAATGCACAGTGATCTTTTTTAAACAAAATTATTTTTTTCTAATCAAAGCTCTTTTAAACTTGTTCGTATTAAGGACGTTGCCTTCCTGTGACGTCACGGCCGGTCAAGATAGGATTTCCCATGTGAATGAATTTACGTTTTACTCGGCGTGTTTTAAAGATATAACGTTGAAACAAAAACCATAAATTCTTAAATAACTATCAAAATAGACCTACAGTGTCACAGCATTATTACTTTTATCTTTAAGTAGTTTTTGTAAACGTATTTTTTTATAAATCATCTACAGTTCAAGCCATTTGTCTTGGTCACGGAAGTGGCCTGTAGGAGTATTCCTGCCAGGATGCAAGTCCGTGGTAGGATATGTCTATCTAGAATAATAAACAAGAAAAAGGTCAAATTAAAAAGCTCGTCAATGTTTTCAAGGCACCAATATTAAAGTGAATGTGTAAACTCGTCAGAGGAAGAGGGTAAGGGTTATCATCACATAGAAAAGAGCCCTCTTAGGGTTAACTTATCATTTTCTTCCCTATATTTCTATTTTGTAGTGATGTCTAAGTATAATAATGCTTAGACTGATTAGGTCCGTCAAGTTAAGATGCAACCCGTTTAGCAAAATAACTTCAAAATGTACAAATAGGCAACGTTGTTAAGCTCAGTTATCAAGCTAATATAAATGACATAGCCATATTACTCAAATACAAAACTTCAATAATAATATTATAAATTAAGATTTAGCTAAATTTTAAAGAAAACTTATTAAAACAATTTGAAATGCACACTATTAAATAAACTTGAGGCTAATTATTGTGATTGTGGCATCCACTTTTCAAGTTCATAGAGTTCATTACTATCCTAGTTCAAGAATATATCTACTTTAAATTAGGTTTAGTTGTGATTAGATTGCGTAACACTAGAAAATTAATGTTAGCACATATTCTTTATTTTTGAAAGTTTAAGTACAAACATCAACCAATAACTTTTTTACATTTTTGTATCAAGTCTTAAAAACTTCTGCATACATAAAATAACGGTGTAAAGATGAGAAAAATATAATTTTATCATAAATGTACCCGCATTTATGGGGATGAACAGTTGAAAACCATTTATCGAGAACAAACCCCCTAAGTACACCCGATCTTGTTTAGATTCCCTAGCTCCCCATCACCGGGAAACCAATCAATAATGCTTGACGTCTTATCAAATGTGGTCATGGTTTTTAATTAATTTGACTAGATTTTCTTCATAGAGCGCTTAGAGATGCTTTCCCGCCTTTGTGATTTGTTGATCACATCGCCAAGCAAAGGTTTCTGCATTTCCTATAAATATATCTTCATCAACGTGTGGCCAACTCTGCCGGTATTGATGGAAACATGAGAGAAATACCGCAAATACTGTTCAATTTCCTATAAATATATCTTCATCAACGTGTGGCCAACTCGGCCGATATTGATGGAAACATGAGAGAAATACCGCAAATACTGTTCAATTTCCTATAAATTTAGCTTCCTCAACGTGTGGCCAACTCCGCCGGTATTGGTGGAAAAATGTGAGAAATACCACAAAACTATTTATTTTGTGTTCGTAACGGTTAAGGTCATGCATGTTCTTTCCTCTCATTTTATTTCCATTTCATATAACGTTGATGGGGGTTTTCCAGACTTTCAGTACACGATCTCATCGATTCCGTTAGAAGTACGAGAGACAAACGAGACACGAAGGGCTTGAAGGAATGGAGGGTGAGAATAAGTGAGAGAATGAACGAGAGAGAGAAAAAAAAAGGTGTGAGGAAAGGCGGTACAACTTTATGTTGTAGCCTCTCCGGGAAATGACTGTCAAAGCTCTTATACGCCCGCCAGGTTTCTTACCAGACGCTAACCAACTCACGCAGCGCGCCGCCGGCAGAAGCTCGAAGCTCAAACTCTCGGCACGGAACCATGGTGAGAAGTGAGGGGGGTTGGAGAAGATAGTGAAGGGGGAGGGAGGCGAAAAAGTTTTTTTTCTCTTTCCTATTTTCCAATGAGAAAGAGCCTTCCAGAATCCCCGAGCGAACAAGATCAAACTGTCTAGGGGAAACTAGAATTTACACTCCTTGAGAAACGAGAAGAAAATGCGATGGGTGTACAAGGGGGGAAGGGGGTTTAAGAGGGGGTGGCCCGCACGAACAATTTCAGGGCCTTAAGTCTACCAATATAGGCTGCCATAAAGATTTTCCTTTACCCCTGTGAATTCCATCCTATATTTGAATCAACGATGGGAAAGGGCGGTAAAGAAAACTTTTTTTTTCGCACACAAGAAAATATTTATAAAAGTTAATAGGTGTTATTGCTTTTCTACACCCTTAAAACCAAAACATGAGAGTAATTAAACAATTAATTAGTAAATTTAAAATGAGGATAATAATGGCTTCGTCTAAATAAAGTTAAATAGAGGAAATGCGACAGCAGTAGGGTTGAAAAAAATTACATACATACATGTGAAAGACTTCAATGTAGCTGGTACCCACTTCGGTGGACAAATGGTCTAAGGCGTCACTCTCGCAATTGGCTATATTGCCGATAGCGAGAAGATCTTCGCTCGATCCCTGTAGGATTTACTGAAGGTGGTTTTATTTAAATGATTTCACATTCTCTCCTTCAACACGCAAATGCAGGTAAACTTGCTCTAAATTAACCCTTCCTCATCCTTAGCCGATTAGCATGGTTAGTAAATAGGTGTACAACACGAACGGAACATAAGACGATGAGCAACAAATAAATTTTAAAAATGTATCTTTCAGGTAAACGAAGCCAGGTCTTAAGAGTCCAATTATGACCAAGTGGGATGCAAATCTGCTTACAGTAGCCGCTCGGAAAACGCTACATTGAGCATCAAGCTAGGAAGAAACCATTTAATTAGTAATATGGGTAAATCATTGCATTGTGAATGGTGTGGTAAGCATTAGTTGTGGTGCAAAGTAATATTCTTAGCTCTACGCTGAAAATTTTAGTTCGAATACCATCGCTGGAATGACTGATAAACCTCTAATGCATAAGGTAATTGGGGTCAACTTATTTGACGTCTTTGGACAAAAAAAATAAAAATCAAGCAAAACAAGATAAATCAAATTGTAGCCCTCCATATTTTTTTCTTTATGTAGGTTTACTGTAAATAAACGACCATTAGCACCATCAAGTATCATCTTGGCCTATAGTCCAACTGCCATATAAGTATTTTTTTGTAACACCGTGTCTTACTACTTATTCAGGTTATACGCAAATATAATAATTACTCTAATAGGGTAGGTATGAGAAAGGAATCATTTTGGAGGTAATCTACCCCATAATTTTAATTAAATTGAAAAACCATTTAGTATACCACAAGTAGACACATTCGGGATTCGAACTACAATCTCCCCGTCATTAACAAGCAAGTCAAAGGGCCCTTTTACACACAGGCATTTATTGACACGCGACAAGCGTGACACGCATCCTGACAGTTTTTTTAATACAAGCGAAATATATCGCGTGTCTTGAAAAAGGTTGGGAGAAGATGAAAAACCGAGAGACCCGGATTGCCGGTCTCTTCTACCATTCATGATAGATCCGTGCGCTATCGTCCTCATTGTGTAGCAATTTCAGGAACAAACAAGGCGATAGACAATAGATACACAAATAAGAAACATAATACCTGCTCTAGAAATAAACTGATAATGGTACTGAGATACAATGAGGGTTCCAACTTCCAACACCTCTGACAAGACGTCAGACATCTTGTGAATGTGGGGAATGCCAGGCCTCCACCGTGATTCGAATCCCTCGTTAAACTGTGGGTCCTCCATTTCATCTCACAATCACCCTACCATCACACATTACACATTAGCGTAAGTGCGTATACCCCGAGCGGGTAGTAAGACGTGGTGCTAATAATAATAATTATAACATCTATAAACCGAGTCATACATGCTCTTATATTCTTAACACTCTTGATGTTTTTCTTTTTCACACATTCGTCTACCACATTTAGCTACGTCTTACATGGCCTATTCCTTCCTTTTTATCCACACACTCTACCTTCATATATTTTCTTGGTCACTCGATCCACAATCATCCTCTCAACATCCCCAAACCAACGTAAGACGCTTCTTTCACATTGAACTATTGGATTCCCTTTTAAACCGCACTCCTTTGGCACACATTCATTACTGACTCTGTCAATACGAGTTTTTCCACGAATAATATATATTAATAAAGGAAAATTAAATTGTTGCTATTAAGTCTGTTGTACCACGGTTAGTAACAAATTAATTTAAGTTGTGGAAATGAGGAAATTTGTTGAGAAAACTGCACCAACATTAGCATGGGGAGATGATAGGAAAGCCACAGTAGAAAAGAATGTGTTGAACCAATACGGGGGACTGGGTGCTGTGCCGGTTCTATAGTCAAGTTAGTTTGATAGTCGTATGTTGATAATGTTCTTTTAACCTTTTATTTATTTGAGGTATTTAACGTGCACTTTCTGAACCGACTGATTATATCAGCGCACGAGAATTTCTATGAGCGAGAAAGAAACAGCCTACGAATTTTACAGGGAAAGTTATTTTCTCATAACTTTCAGGGTTATTTTACATGCCACAATTGACATAGGCGCTCAAGGCTGGGTTTGAACCCACGAACATAAAACGAGCACTTTACCCCAACACCCCCAAGGTGTACAAGGCACAATCATATGATTCTGAAACCCGGTTCGGTGAGCACGTGGAATAAATCACCCAATCCGGTTTAATGGTTTGGATCTCAAGTCTGTTGCAGTGAAGGTGTTTGTCTAGCACCGCGTCTTTCTACCCGTTCGGGGTATACTCTGTACCAGTTACGTTGGTGGTTTTAGGAATTAGGAAGTTTATATTTATGAGAAGTGTACCTGCATTAGCGTAGAAGGAGAATGAAAAACCATTTAGGGGAACCACCCTAGTACACCCGACTAAGATTTGAACCTTGATCTGCTTGTCATTGGCATTCTAGTCTACTGCGAGAGTAGCGCGTTAGACCACGCGTCGACCCAAGTGGCTTTGATCCTTAATATTTTCCCAAGCTCTCTTCATACAGATGTGGATATACATAATCTAGATGTTACCCCCTTCATCTCTATCATATTAACCTAACTACAATACGTAATTATATCTCGGATCTGCTAAACCGTTAACTTGCTCGATGACGTAAATCCTTGTAATATCACTAAAGTATTTGTCGTCTCATAAAAGGGAGGCGTATCTTATTTAGGCCAAGAGCTTGTGTATCCACCATATGGCCTCGGTAATGAGACATCGCAAACAACATTAATGGAGACACTGTGAGGAAGAGGGCTTAAAGAGGGGGGGGGGGCGAGGTTGTGTTGATATTTACGAGCTAAAGCTGGACATAAAAAAAAGAAGCCCCGGGATAATAGGGCCTCCACCCTTCCTGTCACGGTTTTTTTTCTCCCCCAACCTAGACGCCGCGCCCTCGACGCCGTGCGCCCCCTTACTCAGCTCCGACGCCAGTCAAATTGCCGGCAGTACTCCCAGGAACATTTTTTTACCTTTTGTGGCCAATGTAAAATGTTTATGTGTAGACTGTTTCATTCCACCTTTCTTACTTTTGTTTTGTTTGAAAACGTGTATTCGACCTTAAGGTGAGAGTGGGGAAAACGCGAGCTAAGGACAGTGTTTTTGCAATTTTTACAGCAAACTTTTTTTTTCCAAAATAAATCAAATATTTCACTAGTTTAAGTTGTTGAAACCCGCTTCGATGATCGCATCCGTCTAACGTGCTGCTCTCACAAAATACTAGTTTGCGGACGACGGGGAGATCAAGGTTCGAATCTCGGTCGTGTGTACTGAGTTTTTTTCTAAATGTGCTTTCCACTCTCCCTCCACGCAAATGTGGATGTACTTCCTCTAAATATAACCTTACTAATCCACATAAAACCATTAGCGTAATTATTACATAAGCATAAAAGCTAAATGGGTAGTAAGACATTGTGCTAAAAAAATTAAACAAAAGATTGTTGAATATCTGCCATGATCATAGCGGCATTAGGTGAGACACTTTTAAAATTAAGAGAGAAAAAACTATCATTAAATTCCAGGACACCCTTGACAGATATTCAACCAGTGTTAAGGTCAAAATGAGAGTAAAATTGAACTATACGTTTCTATTGACGCAGTATTTGATTTATTTTGAACCAAAAAAAAGTTTAGATACAAAACTGCAAAAAATATTACCCTGAACTCGTCTAACCTACATTCTCACCTTAACAAAACAAGCCTTAGCTTTCTCCGTGCTTTTTTTTTAAAAAAAAGTACTATGCCATTTATACAAACGGCGGCATAAAGTCACTCTCGAGTCACCGGTGACTGTGGCATCAATGATAGTTCTTAGTAACCGATGATATTCACACGTCCATCACAAGCTCTGTCTTAAAACTATGAGTGAAGAATGACCCCGAGCACGGGATGTTCGATTCCCGTGTACAGGTGTCATTTTCCAAAATTTCCCGATCTTCAGAATTTACCTCCACTTTTTTACGTGTCATCTGCTGGTGACCGACCAAAGGCCACTCTTACCGAGTGAGCCACCGAGCACAGATTCCAAGATCCAGCGCTAGATAGTGTTTCCATGAGTTTGAACTAAGCTATAAAAATATTCGTGTTTATCTTAATTGTGTCTAGAGTGAAACCCTTACATATAGATTTCTGTGTAGTTTTATGTAATGTATTGTTTTACCTGTGTCTACAGGTAATTTAAGATAAAATCAGTGTATGTGTTTACTGTTTATTTTATGTAATTTGTGTACTTCGCTAGGATCTTGTAGAAAGTTGACCACATAAATGTGAATTGAACGTACTTTAATTATTATATTTATTTCTCACGAATTATAGCATTTTTTGACATCTGAGGTAGCAACTTTAGCTGACTACCTAAGATTCCAATTATAGAGATACCGCCCTTAATAAACTACCTGTCAGGCTCCATCGCTCCTCACAGCTCCCCTCAATGGTAAAGGAACAAGAAAACCATGGACATCGGTTACACGACATCTTCCAACACCCTCTTCCCCCAATACCTTGATCTCCTCTCGCCCTCAGCCACCCCTCCACCATGATCCAGTGGGAACATCTAACCTGGGACTTCGTGGAGATCCTCAAGCAAGACTCCTCGGAGGGCAAAGACACAAAACCTCCCCATCCCATCTATGGACCCTCAACCACATCAAATTCCCCATCGCATCTCAAACCCACCTCCAACCATTCTTTTCCCTTTCTCTTTAACAAGAGTTTTCTATCAAGTCCCCCCGCCTCCCTCCCACGGGTAGGTAACACACTATTATATTTGATGGAAGGCGTCTTAACACAAAGTCTTACTAATTTTTCTTAAATTATTATTATTATTATTATTAGCACCGCGTCTTACTACCCGTTCGGGTTATACGCACTTACGCTAATGTGTAATGGTAGGCTGATTGTGAGATGAAATGGAGGACCTACAGTTTAACGTGGAATCCGAACCACGGTGGAGGCCTGGCTTTCCCCACATTCACAATATGTCTTGTCAATTTTTCTTAAAAAAATAACAGTGTATTAGTTTGTATTTAAAGTAAATTATGGTCCAATTTTCATAGGAAGAGCATTTGCTGACAGCTAGAAAAGCTACTAAATATACTTCCACGTATTCATAGGTCAAGTCATGTGATATAAATCCGAGTTTTTTGATCATGTTATTAATACCTATAAAAAATATCACCAAATTTCATCAATGTTGACCTTTAAGTATTTTGTAAAATGTTATTCCTATGAAAATTGGGCTGTAAATAGGTTGTGTATTAAAGTTAGTAAAAACATCTTCAGTAAAAACATTTAAAACCAATCCAGAAATTATAAACAAACGTTATTGGAGTTGTAAGCCGCGATAAAACACGGGCTAATTTTTCTTTTCTTTTCAAAGACTGGTAATTCTGCACTAAGGGTGAGCTTTCATTCACCCTCCATTTCTCTAAAATGCACCCTCCTCCTCAAGTTTATTTTGTTTAGTTGAGAAATTAGTATCTAACACTGTAATGTATTGGAAAAGAAAAAAAGTTTTTTTTACCTAACACCCCCCCCCCCC